>JBBUKS010438258.1:0-18376 GCA_038050645.1 Hedychium gardnerianum
GTCCCCGTGGTGAGCACCATAAGCTTCAGGAAAAGGGGCACAACCTCACCAATTTGGCCACGGTCCGTGGCCACGACTGTGGTAGTTGTCTTCTCTTGGAAAGTTATTTTTGAACTCCGTTTTGACTCCTTTTCACACCCTATCAATGAAAATAAACAAGAGTAGTTCTCTGAACTAGAAAAGTATCAAAATGAAGCATGAATAGGTGAAAACATGGAATATATGCACAAGAAATGAGATAAAATATGTGTCAAACTATGATAAAAAATTTATATCAAATGTACACATCAAAATTCCCCCGACCAATCCTTTGCTTGTCCTCAAGCAAACATCAATATCTAGAATATATGTAAATGATCATATCTTAAACTCAATAAGTTCATCTAATCCTATCAAAGAGTATTATCATAAAGCAAAGGCATTCGATTAGTTTCACCAAGCCTACAAGAAAGTCAAAGTGCACAGTACATAGTTTGCTCCTAGAGTTTTCAAGTTCCGATTTAAGTCAAGTCATCATTCCATCGTGTTCCCAAGGTTTTCTGCATTAGGCACTTACCTTCCATATGCGAGGTTTGTTCTCTCTTCCCAACATAAAGTCTCAAAGAAATACTCGATATCAAGAGAAATTTAATAGTTATTTTCCAATAACCTAACTTGGTCTCAAAGGGGTAACATATTAGTTTTCACTCATGACAATTATATTTTGTGATCTCCTATTGTTTTATTTTTCTCTTATTTTTGTTTCTAAGTGCTTGCACTGTACAACACTTGAGTAAAGAACCTTTTTTTTAAAAAAAATAGATTGAGATCAGATTTTTCCAAATGAGCTGACGAGAACTGAGGTTATCTAGTAACTAAAATGTTGGAAGAGGGTCACCTATGATTACCAAGGTACTATTCTGACAAGATGAATCATGACTAAGTCGTACTAAATCAAATTTTCGGAAGCAAACTATTGTGAAGTGAAATAGTCAAACTATCAAGTAGGCAATTGGTGAAATATCATCAACTCAACAATGTTTTCATGATCTTACTACAAGATATAGAAAATATAAATTACCAAAAGTAAAGGAGTGTATTCACATGATATCATCAAAATATTGCTTATAGGACAAGTCTATGCATGCATGCTTCAAGTTGACATAAAAAGAGCAATATGAACAAAAAAAAATATGTTGAATGAAAACAACTACTAAACTAACAAGCTATGACAAAATCTCACAAATAGGCACATTGAACAATACTAACAAAAGAAAAACAAACTAACCCTTAAAGTGAGGCGCTCCTCCAATAGAATCTGATCAACGTGGAGGACGAGGAGAAAATTGAGGAAGGGGAGGCATGTCAAAATTACTAGGAACTTGGGCGCAGAGATTACGATGCCATTGATACAAATGCTCGATCTGAGATGATGTACTATCCTCTGTTCCCCTGTGGTCTTCTTCCATCTTCCACTGCTGCCTTTGATCATACATAAATTGCCTCATCTCATTCTGAAATTGCCTTTAATCTCGCATAAAGGCTGCCTCTTCTTGCCTCAGCTTGAAAATATAGTTCAGCCTCATCATAGTGCATCTCTGCCCTATGAAAATGTCTTGAGAGACCCTCTAGTCCATTGCTCTAGTATCCCCATTGTTGCTCTATATTTTGTCTCATAGAAACTTGGTCTGCATGGATATTATCAAGGCTAGAACAAAAATAGAAAAGTCATACATAGAAGGACCTACAGGATGCTCAGGATGAGAAAAAGAAAGGTCGGTTGATTCTGTGTTTAAAGTGGATGACTCATCCCTAAATACTAATGGATCTTCTCTCTCTATAGGTGACCTCTCTCTATCAGGGTAGACTACTGGTGCATGGAGCATTTGAGAAGGGGGCAAATGTGGCTCACTAGATGGATGAATTGGTGAAACTCACTCCAACCTCTAATTTTCTGGGTTGGTGATAGTTGTGTATTCGATATTTGACAATTTAAAGGGTGTGCCCTTTCATTATAAAAGCAAATGAATTACCATCGCGAACGAACATCTTAGAAGATAGACACACCCCTATGTCAATATTTGAATTTCCCTCTATACTCTCAAACTCACTCAAATCGTACTTGAGAATTTCAGCAATGTGAGTAATCAACCCACCAACCATTATTGTACATGAAGGGGCTTTTTCGGCCTTAATAAGATGCCTAACAAAATGAGAGCCAAAATTGATGCTTTCTTCATTCATCATACACCATAGGCATAAAAGTTCACTAAGCCTCATAACCCCTTCACTATCCCCTCTTCCAAAAATGGTATTTGCCATTATTCTAAGAAGGTAGTAGAATATGTGATTTTGGAGTTGGGATGCTTTTGCCCTTAAGGGATCATACTCTCTTGCTCCCGTCAATTCCCACCAAAAAGTAGAGACTTTAAAATCCTTAGGTATTCTTCTCTTACCCCCGACAGGAAGTCCGAAATAATAATTGAATTATTTTAAAGATGTCTCATATTCATCATTAAACAATCAGAAAGTGATCTTCCCCTCCTGGGTGTTCTCTCCAGTCAAAATATCAGCTTCGAAGGAACTAAGAAATTCAAGGATCGTCCTAGCATAAGTGGGACAACGAATACTCATCAACTCATCCTAACTCACTCTACTAATTAACCAAGATATAGCCTCTTTGATCCCTAGGACTTCCACAACATGGTCATTTAAATATTTTGTAGGCAAAATCCTATGTTTTACAACAATATCATAACGTGCTTTATGATTTTCATCGCGAAAAATGATACCATAAGGATTGTTACCCTTGTTGCATGCTTTCTCCTTTCCCTTAGCTTTGGAGTAGATGCTTCTTCTCTCCTTGTTCTTTTTATCCTTGCTACAAATGGTGGAGATTTCTCAAAGGATGGAACTAGGTCTTCAAAATGGAGGTTTTTTTGAGGGTGTGATCTCTGAAGACAAGAAAATGTGGTGATTTAGGGCAAGAGGAGGCTTAAATACACGATTTAGTGGAGGAAGATGAAGGGTTTTGGGAAGTTCTAGGGTTCGGTTGGCATGGTCGGTGCTATATAAAGGGTTCATCCGACATGGCCCATGTTGGATGACACGACCCCCCGTGTCGTGCGCTGTTGATTTCAGATATTTGGTAGTTTTTGGCCACGACCTGTGTTGGCTGACACGGACCCCCCATGGCGCGCGTTGTATTCTCCAGAAATGCTACTAATTTCATCCATGGCCCGTGTCAGCTGGAATAATATATTTGCCTTGTTTTAAAGGATCAATATTTGGTTCAGTGTTCAGACGCCTTTCAAATTGACTCTCCTTATCAAAATTACTTTCCTCTCTATTGTCATTTTTATGAAAATCAGTGGATAATCTTGAGAGGTCAAACTCCATCTTATTCTTCCCCATCGAAAATGAGAGTTTATGATTTCTCACATCTATAATTACTATGGCGGTGGCCAAAAATGGTCTTCCAAGTATGAGAGGGATCCGGGGGTCCTCTTCCATCTCTAAAATAACAAAGTCATTAAGCACAATAATGTCGCCAATTTTATAGGTACATCCTCTAGGATTCCCAAGGGATACCGACAAGAATGGTCGACCAATTGGAAAGTCATTGTTGTGAGTTTTAGGTCCCCTAGACCTAGCTTCTTGCACATGAAAAATAACATTAAACTCACACTAGCACCTAGATCACAAAAAGCTTTGTTAATCTTCTTATCCCCGATGAAGCAGGGGATGAAAAAACTTTCCAGATCTTTTAGTTTGGGAGGAAGCTCATTTGGATAATAACACTACACTCCTCACTGAGTGCAACAGTTTGAGTTTCTGTTTTCCTCTTGTGTGAGATGATTTCTTTCATGAATTTTATAAATTGTGGCATTTGGTGCAAAGCATCGAGTAATGACACCTCCACACAGATTTTCTTCATCATCTATAAACATTTTCCAAATTCTTCATCTTGCTTTGTCTTTGCTAAACATTGTGGGAATGAAATTGGTGGTAACAAGGCAATGGAGGTTGTAGCAAGGTGTCTTATTTGTGTTCTTTTGATTGCCTAATTCCTCCTCAATTACTATAGGCATTTTGGGTGTACCAATTCCTTTATCAAGGTCAGCTTCTACATTCTTCATGCCTTCATTTGAATCTTGCAACACCTTCCTACTTCTCAAGTTGATGACATTAATATGTTCTACCGGGTTGGTCTCTGGTTATCTCGAATTTTTTTTTGGAGTTCTTGCAATTGAACTCACCACTTGTGCGATTTGGTTTCCATCATCTTTGTATGGATAGTAAGGGAATTAACTAAAGTCTTCAACTCTTTGATCATGATCTCATGATTGGAGTGTTATTGTCTAAACTTTTCATTAGCCTCAGATTGTGTTGCTATGAATTGCACCATTATTTTCTCTATACTGAATTTTTGTGGTTGTTGTGAAGATTCAAAATTTTGACCGTAACTCTCTTGATTCTGATATGGTCCTTTATTTGAGCGATAAGAAAAATTGGGATGATTCTGCCATCCATGATTGTATGTGTTGGAATAGGGGTTGATCGGCCGTGAATTGAAATTATTAAGTGCATCCACATGTTCCACCCAACCACCTTACATGGTTATTAAAATCGAGCAATTTTCTCCAATGTGATTTGAAATTTCATAGATTTCACAAGACATATTAACAATATTTGCTGGGCTTATACTCAATGAATCCAACCGTTTGCTCATAACATCCAATCGTGCAGCCATAAAATCCACAGAATTTACTGAGTGCATCCCCGGAGTTTGCACGGGAACACTTCTTTTGGTAGTCCATTGATGATAATTGAAAGCTAAACATTCTATAATATATTTGGCTTCTCCTAGTGTCTTGTTCATAATAGTTCCCCCAGCAGCCGAGTCAAGTGAAACCTTTGCAACATATGAAATCTCATTATAGAATGTATGAATAATCAGCCATCTCTTAAGCCCATGGTGTAGGCATTGCTACAATAAGCTCTTATAATGATCCTATGCCTCAAATAATAATTCCCCATCATTTCGCATGAAATTCATGATAAGGTGGGTAGAATTTGCTAGGTGGGTAGAATTTGCTCAAAAATTTCAGTTCGCACTAATCCCAATTTGCAAAGCTCTCTAGAGGAAGCGATGAAAACTAAATCTTGGCCTTGTCTCTTAATGAAAATGAGAATAACATGAGTCTTATTACATTAGCAGAAACTCTATTTTGTTTTGATGTTGCACAGATTTCTAGAAAGTTTACCAAATGTAGATTTAGATCTTCTATGGGAGTTCCACCAAATTGGCACTATTGAACCATTTGTATCAAAGCTGGCTTCAGCTCAAAGTTGTTTGCCTTAATTGTAGGTATTACAATGCTAGATCTCAGTCCTATCAAATTTGGGGTTGCATAATCTCCAAATAGTCGATTGTTCTTTGTTATAACGAGGTTTTGGGGTGTTTGATTTTGATCCATTGTTCTTTGCTCAATTAGTCTTCGATGAAACGTTCGATCAATCTTTGAATCAAATGGAAATAAATCTCCTAACCTTGTGGTCCTTCGCAATGATTGAATTTATCTTCCTGAAAAAGGAAAAGAAATAATGCTAAGAAATGTGAAAATAAATGCAAATATAAAATAATAAAGAAAAATAGTCTAATCCAATCAATTTGTAATTCACTAATATTAACCAAAACCACTCCCTGGCAATGACGCTAAAAACTTAATGTGTGTGTAAATCGCAAGTGCATGATTATATCGTCAAGTAATAAAATATCGAATCCAAAGGGAATGGTGGTTAAGTACTAGTTTACTAAACAAATGTGATTGTCTAGACTAATTATGGGTTTAGGTTTTGAAAGAGCAAAGGATCTAAAGGGAGAAATTAGAAAATTCTATGAAAAAAGATATAATTGAGCTAAATGAGAGGAGGGAAGGAAAGAGAGTGATCCGAGAGAAATTTATGAGAAAAATAATTTTAGGACTTTGATTTCACACAAATGATTATAAACAATTAATCTATGTTTGATTTCCTATCTTTAATGATTGTTTATGTAAGTAGACTATCATTTGGTATCTGATGTAAACTTTTAGAACTACACCAACGTATTCATTCTAATTCGTTGTCTACTTTTAGAGCAGTAGAGATGAGAAATTGCTTTCCTAAGAAGATCCTTATCACATGATCACACAACCCCTGAGTTACCTTCTCTTACTGTGTGGCTACAAATTGGAACCAATCCATTAAGATCTATGATAGTCTATGACTCCTCGTGGCATACCGATCTACTTTCGTGGGCGACTCTCTACGTCTCGAGTTTCTACCAGTCGGAGGATTGGATTCTCCTTTCGGTTCATCCCTAAATCCTTGTGTAATACGAATCTTGTGCTTTTGACATTAAAATTGTATTCAATTGGTAGATCCGATCCACAAACACATATATCATTGAACAAGAAATAATTCAAACTCTATAGATTAAATAATTAGTGTCTACATATTAAATGGGCTACTCCTTAATTCTAAAATCAAGAGTCTCATCATGTAAACAAGTTGCAATCAAGATAATTCAGAAAAAAAAATGAAGAAAAGCTTAGTTTTGATATAATGGATCGTCTCCGGTTGCTTTTCAATCTGAAATCTGGGCGTTGAGGCGTCGGAGTTCTCTCGAATTCACTCTCCTTGGATGACACCCAATCGAGATGCCCTCCTCAGATATGAAATTCTCCTTTTATACTGAAGTTTCATGTGCCCTACATGGACCGTGCCCACCAGGACGACCATGTCGGGCACTGTGGCTATTGGTGGGCGGCGACATAGGCCATGCTGGCTGTCACGGCCCGCTCGTTGCAGAAATCAGGAAGATTTACAAGTCTGGCATGGGTCCCCCGTGGCGCCCACTGGAAAAGCTGAGAAATCGGGCACGGCCCGTGCCGGCTGGCACGGGCTGCCCGTTGTGAGCTCTGAGGCATTTGAGAAGTTTGGCATGACCCGTGCCGGTTGGCACAGGCATTCCGTGGTGGTTGTTGGAGCGGCCTGGAATTCGACACGGCCCGTGCCGACTGGCATGGGCCCCCCATGATGAGTACTGTAAGCTTCAGGAAATGAGTCACGACCTCACCAATTTGGCCACGGTCATGACAACTATCTTCGCTTGGAAAGTTATTTTTGAACCCCGTTTTGACTCCTTTTCACACCCTATCAAGGAAAATAAACAAGAGCAACTCTCCGAACTAGAAAAGTATCAAAATGAAGCATGAATAAGTGAAAACATATAATATATGCACAAGAAATTGGGTAAAATATGTGTCAAACTATGATAAAAATCCTATATAAAATGCACACATCAGTATGCACTTAAATTTTTCCCAAGAAACTCACTATGGTCATCAATGGTTGATGCCTATAAGGTTTTAAAGGATTTGTCTATTGTTAAATTAGATGAATTATTTTATGAACTAGAATTGCATGACCAAGCTATTTCAAACCACAAGAAAAAGGGTATAGCTTTGGTTGCAGGTGATAAAAATAAGAAGAAAAATAAATAAAAGAAGAAGGAGAAGAAGAAATATTTCTCTTCTGATTCCGAACAAGTGATAGTAACGAAGAGCCATCATCCAGCGAGATGACAAACTTTGTTCGAAAAATCATGAGATGCTCTCAAAAATTCAACAAGAATGATGTTAATAAAATGTTCAGTGACAAGAAAAGGATAGGTAAGTTCTTGGTAAGGTCAAGATCATAATCTGATGTAGTTTGTTATGAGTGCAATAGAAAAGGACACTATAAAGCCTATTGTTCGGAGCTGAAGAAATAAGAGGATTAGCTAAAAAGAAGAAGGTTTTGAAGGCTACATGGAATGATTCATCATCTAGCTCATCAGAAGAAGACGAAGGGAAAAACTCAAGACGAGTGAGTCATCATCAAGTGATGACGAGATAATTTCTCCATAATTAGATAAATTATACTCTACCGTTGCTTGTTGAAAATGTTCCATGTGAGATTTGCATGCATCATGAAAATATGAATGCCCAAATTGATGAGCTTAAAACTGAAAATGCATCTCTAAAACTGCAAGTAGATGATCTTAAAAATAAGAACTATGCAAGCTTGGATACCCAAACAATATGTTATTGAGGCTACCGGATCCAAAATTTGGATCCAATACCTTAAAACTGAAAATCCATCTCTAAAACTGCAAGTAGATGATCTTAAAAATAAAAACTGTGCAAGCTTGGATACCCAAACAATATGTTATTGATGCTACCAGATCCAAAATTTGGATTCGATACCTTAAAACTGAAAATGCATCTCTAAAACTGCAAATAGATGATCTTAAAAATGCATTGAAAAAGTTTTTCACTAACTCCAAATATTTATATATAATTTTAGGAGCTCAACTGACTATTTATAACAAAGCAGGATTAGGGTATATATAAATAAAAAAAAAAGAAGTTAAGTTTATGCCTTTAATCAGTAGAAATAGTCTTTCTAAAATAAGAACTATGCAAGCTTGGGTATCCAAACAATATGTTATTGATGCTACCGGATCCAAAATTTGGATTTTATACCTTAAAACTGAAAATGCATCTCTAAAACTACAAGTAGATGATCTTAAAAATGCATTGAAAAAGTTTTCCACTAACTCCAAATATTTATATATGATTTTAGGAGCTCAACTGACTATTTATAACAAAGTAGGATTAGGGTATAAACCAAAAAAAGAAGAAGTTAAGTTTATGCCCTTAATCAATAGAAATAGTCTTTCTAAAATTAGAATTGTGCAAGCTGGGATACCCAAACAATATGTTATTGATGCTACCAGATCTAAAATTTGGGTATCAAAATATTTAGTTCATCATGTTTGAGTAGACATGCGCCGAGGGGAAGCATCCAATAATATAGTTTATAGATAGTGGATGCTCTAGGCAGATGATGGGAGACTCATCAAACTTCTCATCACTTAAGAACAAAAATAAAGATATGATTTTTTTGGTAATAGTGGAGAACTCAAGGTTAAAGGAATAGGTGATATTGAAATCTCTGAAAAATTTAAGATTTAAAATGTTTTGCTAGCAAAGGATATAATCTTTAATCTTCCAACTATATGATTCGGGTATAGAGTTGAGTTAAACTCATCTCAATGTCTATTTAATCATAGTGAACTAAACACTACAATGTACATAGGCTATAAAAAGGAAAATATTTATTAAGTTGAATTATATGGTGCTACTAATGTGTTTGCTAAGTGTTTCATATCCAAAGAAGAGGAGATTGGGCTTTGTCATTGAAGATTTGCTCACACAAACATGAGAAACATCAAAAGACTATCAAAGAAAGAGTTGGTGCAAGGATTGCTAAAATTGAAGTTTCAAAAGGATAAATTATGTGATGCATGCCAAATGGGTAAGCAAACCAAGGCTATCCAAAATGGTAAAACCATTGTGAGTGCATCTATTACATTATAACTATTACACATGAATTTGTTTGATAGTAGTAAACATGCTTCTTTGAATGGTAGTAGATATTGCTTGGTTATGATAGATGATTTTACTAGATACAATTGGGTGTTTTTTCTTGAATCATAAGGATCATAGTTTAGAAATATTGATTATTTTTTATAGAAGAGTAGAAAATAAGAAAAATCAAAAAATAAATCGATTAAGAAGTGATCATGGAGGTGAATTTGAAAATGATAGATTTGCTATTTTTTTTCTCATAAAATGGATATAAGTATGAATTTTCTATCCCTAGAACACCACAATAAAATGGAGTTGTAAAAAAACAGAATAGGTGTTACAAGAGGTTGCTAGGAGAATGTTGAATGAATATTCACTTTCTAGCTATCTATGGATCGAAGCAATCAATATGACATGTTATGTATAAAATCGAACTAATTCACAGGTTTTTATATAATACACCACACGATTTGTGGTTTGGAAAACCTCTCACAATTAAACATCTTAGATTATTTGGATGTAAGGTATACATTCGAAACACTAAAGATCATTCAAGAAAATTCTCCGCTAAGGCGGATGAGGGTATTCTTGTAGGATACTCCAATCATAATAAAACATATAGAGTTTACAACAAGAGATCTAAAATAGTTGAAGACTCCCTAAATGTTATCTTTGAAGAAAATTCATCTTCAAATCCATAAAAGACAAATGATATTGAAATGCATTTTGAATTAAAAAATTAACATTAAATGAGGGAAACGATCAAGGGAGAGAAAACCAAGAGAGTGAGAGAATAGAAGGGTCACCACTTGAACATGTGATCACCACAACTCAAGAACCAAGATCCACTAGGGAAAATGTCAATCATACCTTGGATCAAATTATGGGAAACATTACACAAGGGGTATCATATTTTTGAAATGAAGGAAGTCAAATAGCATTGATCTCTCAAATTTAACCAAAAACTATTGACAACGCCTTGCTTGATCTGGACTGGATTTTAGTAATGCAAGATGAATTGTCTCAATTTGAGAGAAGTCAAGTTTGGGACTTAGTTCCTAGATCCGAAGAAAACTCAATTATTGACACAAAATGAGTTTTTCAAAACAAACTTGATGATAAGGGAGTGGTTGTGAGAAACAAAGCTAGATTGGTTGCTAGAAACTTTAAACAAGTAGAAGGATTGGATTATGATGAAACATATGCACCCGTAGCTTGATTGGAATCCATTAGAATGACGCTAGCATTCGGTGCTCACAAGGGCTTTAAATTGTATCAAATGGGTGTGAAGTCGGTGTTTCTTAATGGATTTATCAAAAATGAAGTTTATGTGAGTAACCACCGGGGTTTGAAAATTCAAAATTTCCAAACCACATGTTTAAACTTAAAAAGGTCTTGCATGAGCTAAAACAAGCACCTCGTGCTTGATATGAATGGTTGTCAACATTCTTAGTATCTAAAGATTTGATAGAGGGCAAATTGATCCTAGATTATTTTTGAAAAGTAGTGGAAATGACATCTTTGTGGCCCAAGTATACGTGGATAACATTATTTATGAGTCTACTAATAAGAATTATTTGAATGAGTTCATAAGTCACATGGAAAGTGAATTTGAAATGAGTTTAGTTGGTGAATTAACATTTTTCTTAGGACTATAAATTAAGCAAACCAAAGAAGGAATATACATTCATCAATCTAAATATGCAAAATAAATTTGGAATGGAGAATGCAAAAGAAATATCTATCCCCATGGAAACCAACACTAAGTTAGACAATGATCTTGAAGGTAAGGAAGTGGATCCAAAGTTGTATCGTAGTGCTATATGTAGTCTCCTATATCTCACAGCTAGTAGATCTGATATCTTATTTGTTGTGGGTATGTATGCAAGATATTAATCTTGTGCAAGGAGTCACACTTATGTGTCGTGAAACGAATTCTTCAATATTTAAAGAGAAATCAAAATGTAGGACTATGGTATCCTTGAATTGAAACCTTTGATCTTATGGGATACTCCAATTCTGACTATGCCGGATGCAAATTAGATCAAAAGAGCACTAGTGGAGGATGCCAATTTTTGGATCCTCCTTAGTTAGTTGGTCAAGTCGAAACATTGTGTAGCACTCTTCACAACCAAAGATGAATATATTGCTATAGCAGTGTTGTAGCAAATTAATGTAGTAGCAATGTAACAAAATATTGTAACAGCACGGTAACAAATTACCGTACCAATACTGTAGAAAATTATTGTATCAATATTGCTGCAAATACTGTAGTAGTAATGTAACAAATTACTGTAGCATCACTGTAACAAACTATTGTACCAGTACTGTACCAATATGGTGGTAAATTACTGTATCAATATGGTGATAAATTACTGTATGAATACTATAGCAAATTACTGCAACAACCCTATTTTTTGGATTTTGCATCCATTAATCAATTGATACACCTTATGAAATAATAAATACTCATGTTACCAAAACTGAATTCTCGCCTTGTTCGGTATCCAGTTGACCTCAACCTACCAAAACTTCCTTTACACGATATTCGATCAATTTTGACATACCGAGATTTCTTGTTGCCTAGCATTTGGTCAATCTTGACCTGCTGAGACTTTCTCGTTGCCTAGCATTCGGTCAACCTTGACTTACTGGGACATCCTTAACAAACTGACATATTGATCGACTGTCAAGTATCCGATTAACCTTGACTACTTGATGTGTCGACCAACTAATATATTGATCAAACATTGAAACCCAACTCGAGTCAACTCAAACTTGGTCAACTTGGTCAACCTTGACCAGTGGTTGATTACACCAACAGTGATGAAATCAATCGATTGATGGTTGATATCAGTCGACTGATGTCGATCAGGGATTGAACAGAAGTAAGTCAATTCAACTGTGAGACTCGACTGATTATTATTAGTCAATTGATCGGATGAAATAGTAGACTAACATTTAAATAATCGACAAAATTAGACGGATTTTATAAGGTTCAGAGGTCGTTCAACGACATGAACAATTGTCGGAGACTATATCAATCGCCTAACGGTGTGCATCAGTCGACTGATGTTCAAAATGAAGGTTGTATTTTAGTTCGAGTGAAGCATTCATATAAAAGTATCAAGGAAGAAGTTTGAAGATAGAGCTCCTATCTCAATCCAAATTTTTCTTGCTAACTCCTTGCTGAGAAGTTCTTCAGCTCAACCTTCACACTTGGTGCAAGCATTTTAAAAAGAAGAAGCCAACATTCCTCAAGAAAATCATTATAACTTCTTCTTGCTTCATCTGTTTTTGTATTGTGTTGTAACATTGCTGTAGAAGGTTTCTCCAACTTCAGATTTGGTCCAAGAAGGAGGAAATCAATAAAGGTGATAGAACGCTAGGTTAGCCTTGGACATAGTCGCTTCGGGGAGGCGGTGAACCAAGTAAAACTGACTTGTTAGCGTTGTGGCTGTGCTGGGTTGTTTTCGCTTCTAAGTTTCGATTGTGCAAGTTAAATCGAAAAAGCGATTAGAGCTATTCAACCCTTCCCTTCTAGCTCGTAAGGTCCTAACATTGTTTAGTATCTAAAACTAGTTTCTATGGTATTTAAATAGTAATTCAATTTAACATAAATCATCAAATTTATCAAGGGTTTATTCATATAGTTTATCTTCATTAGGAATAGGATCAACACATCTAGATGATCAATAATTCTCATGTTTCTCTTGAAATTTTGTATTTTTTTAATAAAGTATTTAGAGTCCGAGCTCAAAAAGAAAAAAAAATGTTGAAAAATAAATATCCTCTAAAATCTTTATCAACTGAGCGAATTAGAATTTATATTTTTAAAAGATTAGACCAACACGGATTGTACTATATATATATATATATATATAAGCAATTACGTTTCAACAAGCCTAGCCTAGCCTATTATGATTGCGTGATTAGACAAATGTTCTCTGAATGAAATCTTATTAAATTTCAATTTTTCTATATTTCATATTTTCTATGCTTGAGAAATGAAAGCCTGCAGATGGACCACGAGAGAAGGCCCTGCACCACGCCTTAAACTTTTGTCTCCATGGACCAATCCACTTACAGTTTAAACTTTTTGTCTCCTCGGGCTTCGACAGTCGGCCGACTCAGGCTCGAGTTCGGGCTTTGGTGTTCGACCATGACATCAACCCACTTGGGATCGGGCACTCGGGCACTTGGGCACTCAGGTAGTCGATCATGAACACGCCCGCGATTGTTGCGCATGAATATAGTCGAACGACTGTTGAACTCCGAATTCACTGACAATCAACTAATGTGGGATAACAATCGATTGATAGACAGTGTCGGACAAACATAACGCTCCCAAATTGATTGGACAATTCGATTGGTGGCTAACAATCGATTGTTGTGTCTTTGCAATCAACTGATGGTGGTCAAACCACGTGAAAAGAGTCATTTTGCAAGTTTCAACGGTCGGATTCTCTATGACAGTTGATTGGTGAAGGCCAGCAATCGACTGGAAGGAGAAAATTAGCCCGAACAACAACTTATAAAAGAGAGTTTTGAGGCAAATCAAAGGCCCCCGATTCTTGGTGGTTTTGAAATGAAGTGTTGGTGCATTTCCAGACCAACAAGGGGCAAAACCAAGCGATCAACAGCAAACAACGCCAAGTTCAATTTGTGTAAACTTGTTAGTTTAAATTGTATTTCGGTTTTCATTCTATCTTTGTATTAGCTTATATCTTGATAAGAACAAGTTGTAAGAGGTTCATCTGCCTCCGGAAGGTATCCGAGAAGGAGAAAGATAGTGGGAATATTTTGTTAGGACTAGGCCTTGGACGTAGTCGCTTTGGGAGGCGGTGAACCAAATAAAACAACTGTGTTTGCGTTGTACTACGAGTTTGCTTCAAATTTTCGCTATGGAACAACATCAACACGGTTGGAGCTATTCATCGCTCCCCCTCCCCCACCCTTCTAGCTCGCAAGGTCCTAATAAATGGTATCAGAGTCAGGTTGATCTTCACCGGACTAATCACCGATAGAGCAAAAATCTATATGAAGAAGAAGGTGTTATTTGGAACCCTCCAATAATAACAAGTCTTGGATTGAATATTGTAGAGAGCTGCGATTTCGGGATGGATCCCCGAGATTAATTCGAATACAACATCCGAGTACCTCTGTCTTTTGAATTAGGAGGATTCAATAAATGGAAGGCAAGGATGAAAATTTTCCTTATAATGGATATAGAGCAATGATTTTCTCTAACAACAAGATTTAAAGCTCCAAAAGATAAAAAGGAAAAACCTCGTTTGAAGGAGAAAATGGACTGAGGAGAAAATGAGGAATTGTGGGAGGTTTGGCTTCAAGATTGAATCTTTAACCTCATGACTTAGATTTTGGAATTTTCTAAAAGTTTAGGAACTTCAAATCATTATTTGCGCAATGATTGAAGTTAGAGCATGCTTTGAGGGGGAGATCATCCTTAAAGGCATGATTTTGATATGAAAGGAGGAGAATGTAAGGTAAGAAACCTCTATTGTGATGTTAGAAGTTTGAATAGAAGAAGAAATCGATTTTCGAAAGGAATTTTTGATATGTGCCAAAAGAGGAGAATCGAGTTAGGAAACCTTCATTGGCATAAGAAGTAGAATGTTGGACTAATGATTAACCTAACTTAAACATATTGTTAAATATCAAAAAGAAAAAAATTATTGGTGAAATGATCTCTGGTCAAGGTTGACCAGGTTAACCAAGTTCGAGTTGACTCGAGTTATGTTTTGATATTTAATCAATATATTAGTTAGTCGAGGAAGATGTCAAGTTGGTCAATGTTGATCTGATACTTGACAATCGATCAATATGTTAGTTAGATAAAGAAGAATCAAGTACGTAAAGGTTGACCAGATACTTAACAAAATATGTAGAGTCCAAGTGGGTCATGATTGACCAGACACTTGGTGATCGAAAGTCTAATAGAGAGTTGACAAGTGGAAATTTCAAGTGGGTCATTGGTGACCGGACACTTGCCGGTTAGAAGTCCAACAGAAAGTTGGCAAAAAAAAATTCAAGTGAGTTATGGTTGACTGGACACTTGGTAATTGAAAGTTCAACAAGGAGTTGACATGTAAAAAATCCAATTGGATAATTGGTGATCGGACAATTGGTGATCGAAAGTCCAATAGAGAGCTGGCAAGACGAAAGTCCAAGTGGGTCATGGTTGACCAGACACTTGGCGGTCGAAAGTCTAATATGGAATTGGCACAATACGGAAAGTCCAAGTGGGTCACGGTTGACCGGACATTTGATGATACAAAGTATAAATAGGTCAAGAAAGATCGGATGTTTGACATACATAAAGTCTTGACAGGTCAAGGGTGATCGAATGTTAGGCGTGTGAAGTCTCGATAGGTCAAGGGTGACCAAATGTTGAGTGAAGGAATTCCTTGTAGATTAAGATCAATCGGATACTTGTCAAGACGAGTTTTCAGCATAAGAATGACTGAAATCATGAAATCAGTTGATTGGTAGCTTCTACCAATAGATTGATACTGTAGGATCGAGTGCACATGAGAGAGGGGGTGAATCATGTGTTTAAAAATTCTCTTTTTGGTTTTAAAAATTGTTCGTAAAATCGAGTGCGTAGCAAAAGTAAAAAGAAGTAAAAGAAAAATAACTCAATTGGTTTTACTTGGTTCGGAGCCTTCGCCGACTCCTACTCCAAGGCCTACGACCCTTCGGATCGTATCGTTGAAAAATCCACTAATTCTCTTCCGAAAACCCTCGGACAGAGAAATCGAATACAAGATGAGGAAAGTGTAACAATCCTACACTTCTCTGTGCAATTGTAGAAATAAATGAATAATAATAATTTGTTACCAACACGTAAGGATGAGAAGTGGGTTGAGCTCGTGGGTTGGTGAAGATTCTGTTGCAGAAAGTTGTTCCGGCGTCAGTTCGATGTAGTAGAGTCGTAGTATGACAGTTTTGGAGCTTCGAGCAGCAATATAAAGAAAAAACAACATATAGAAGTCGTATCTTGGCTGTTAGTCGAGATGTTCTTTTATGCTACAATGTGGGCGCGTCCAACGCTCCCGGGCGCCTTCATTGAGGCTAATCTGATTCGAATAACCCGCTATTTATCCACTCCGAGGCGCCTTTGAGTACTCCAGGGCGCCTCCATCAGCTCCGCGTGTCAACAGTGCTTATCCAAGCGCTGAGGTGCCTCTAGCCATCTTAGGTGCCTCCAGCCATCCGAGGCGCCTCCAGCGCTGAGGCACCTCCAGGGCTGAGGCGCCCCCAGCCATCCGAGGTGCCTCCAGCACCTCCAGCGTTGAGGCGCCCCCAGCCATCTGAGATATCTCCAGCACACTGAGCACTGTTCATTCGAAGCTAACTTTTGCTTTAACTCCTACAAAATATGTTAATACAAAATACCTGCGATAAAAGAGTCAGCATATATAATCAATGCATGTAAGTATGACTTAAATCCTATCTTACCACGATCAAGATTAAATCATGGTCTCAACTTAGAGTTCCACTTTGGACCTAAGTTGGACCGGCGCCTAAGTCCTTACCGAGGACTCATCCTTACTGGATTCGCTCCTCCAGTTTCTTACCTTGCTTATCATTTGCCGAGTAACCTCCTCGACGTCTGATCTCCGACCCACCAGGTCTTCCTGCCGAAATTCTATATCCGAACTTCAGCCAATCGTCTGGTCCTCCCTAACCCGACTGGACTTCCTACTAACTATCTGGTCCTCTTTGACCCAGCTAGACTTCTTGCCAGAATCACACATCTAGACTTCAGTCTGGTGTTTTGTCCTCTAGATCCGTCAAGTTAGTTAACATGCACACTTAGCTCAACTTGTAAATAATAACTGTCTAACTTTAACCTATTGTCATACATCAAAACCTAAGGTTAGACTATTAGTGCAAACTACACCAACAATCTCTCCCTTTTTGATGTAATGACAACCTGGATTAAAGTTAGAAAAACCAAAAGCCTTTTCTGGCTAAGTAAACAACAAAGCATACAACACAAAAGTTTAAGTTTGAGTTTATTTTGTATTAAGGGGTTTTAATTTTGATTTTTTTCTTAACTTAACCCTTTACCTTCCCCCTTTGACATACATTAAAAATACGAACATGCACAACATAAGCATAAATAGTGGCAAATAGGCAAAAAATTACTAACACTTAGCATACAAGTATTTCAAACGTGTTGAACAGAATTAAAATATAGTTTAATTTTTGAAAACACTTAACTTATGTTTACAGCACAGAATTTAAAAACCAATTTAAGAATATTTTCATTAATTTTCAAAATATTTTTTTTGAAAAAATTCTAAATAATTTTCAAAGGTACCTCCCCCTAACCTAACACCCTTTAGTTATCCTTGTCAACCCCAATAAAATCTGCATAAGTGTCTAGAATTTAATAGAAGAATAATTAGCATATAATTTTCAATATATATATATATATATTGTTTTAAGCAAGGTAAGTTTTCAAAAATATTTCTAAAGATTTTCAAATTATTTTCAAGAATTTTCAAAATATTTTTAAGGGTTTTTTTTTAAAAAATTATTTTTAAAATACATTAGAATTTTTAAAAATATTTTCAAACATGTTTTGCAATTCTACAAGTATAAATCAACCATCAAGACATGAAAAATATAGACGGCCTAAACATAGCCAACCAAGTCATATGAATCCAAAAATATATATCAGGCATAGAAACAAAATCTAAGAAGTTTAAAAACTAGAGGTCCAAAAATAGATAGCAAGGCTGATACTAGACATCCGGGGGTAGTGGAGGAGGATGAGTCAAGCTTAATGATCGGATAAGGTCCTCCATCCTCTGAAAGCCAACAACAACCTCTGTACGTAGACTGGAGACGGACTGCTCTAATCGTAGTGATGACTCCTCCAGTCTAGAAAGTCTCTCCTCTAC
>JBBUKS010438367.1:0-18374 GCA_038050645.1 Hedychium gardnerianum
GCTTGATGCCAAACTGATTCTAGAATTATTTTTATCAGAACTAGTGATATTAACTATTTGAAAAGTAATTATTCATTTACGCGACACAATGATGACGTCAACAACTAAAACAAACTTTCTCAACCAGCAATGTCATCAAAGGGATGACATCTCTTAAAATATTTTAGAAGAATTGGATTTCACAAATCCATTACAAGTTTTCTCTTGGGCTGAGTGAGGATTTCTTATTACATACGACCAAGTTGAAAAGTTATCTAATATTGTTCAATATTCGGATGGTGAAATAGAGATGTCAGATGCAATGAAAATTATATTTCAGATGACTTTAACAGTTGTTAAAAATGGAGCTATGGAAGAGTTTATGGAATAATTGGGTAAAACAGTCAACAATAGACAATCCCTCACTTTTGCCAAGGTGATGTTAGAGGATCTTCCTCCCATTCTATCACTTACAAGACGACTTTTTATTTACTAATACTTGAAGACTTTGGACTTTGAAGACACTATCTTGAACTTGAGGACGAGTTCTTTTCAACCTAGAGTGTTTGATGCAGGAGCATCCAGCAACACGATCAATTTATGTTTTTCGATATGACTTTGTTTTCCTTCGGGCTGTGACGAGAAGAAAACGAGACTACCAGCCTCCCTTTTGGGCTTTGAAGAAGGACGATCAAGACTATCGACAAGGAAGATGACCAATTTGTGGCCTCCTGACGCGGTTGTGCTCTATTCAAAGTCCGGACGAGGCGAAATCGACTTTCTAGCAGCCGCCAAAACTCTAGATTTGATTTTTTAACCTTTTTTTTATTTGTTTAAAATTTTTAGGATTAGTTTTCTTTTCTAAAAGTTAGTTTATATTTTATGTCCTTTTATTTTTAGAATTAGTTTTCTTTTCTAAAAATTAGTTTAAATTTTATCTTTTTGTTAGGATTAGTTTTCCTTTTCTTTTTCTTTTTTCTGTTATGATTTTTTCTTATTTCTTAAGCTATTTAAACAAGGGTTAGTGCTCTTGTAAAAACATGTTGAGTTTGATTTTGATTTGAATAATTTTTTTTTCGTTTAAACCTAGAGGCGGCTCTCCTTTATTGGCGAATCCCCTTCTTCCTACGCTTTCTCTGTAATCTCTAATCAAACGTCGCACCAGGAGTTTTCTCCCCTGCGCCAATCACTCACGAACCTAATTTAGCAAATAAACTCTCTATATATGATAAATTTATAATCCAAAAATGGTAAGAGTACAATTTAGTTTGCATTATGTTGACTTGTAACCATTATTAAACTCTTTATTACTCCCTTTAATTTGTTAGGACCTTGAGAGTTAAAAGGGGGGGGGTTGAATAGCTCAAATCGCTTTTTGGTTGAGATTGGGAAGTGAAAACTTCCAAGCGAAATAAGCACAACACACACAACGCTAACTCAGATGATTTTACTTGGTATCCACCTCCTCGAGATGACTAATCCAAATGTCCACTCTTCACTGTTCACTTCTACTAAACCTTCTCCTTCTTGGACCAAAATTGAAGGCGGAGAAACCTTCTTACAACAAGATTACAAAGCTCCGTAAATGAAATAGTAACAAGGGAGAAGTAAAGAGAAGATTACAAGTTTTGACTTAGTTTTCCTTCTCTTGGTTGCTTGAAGATCTTGCAGATGAGAGCTTGACATTGAAGATGAGAAGAAGAATTGCAATGGAACAGTGCTATCTTCTCGCGTCCTAAGTCCCCTTTTAAATACTTCAGAATCAGGTCATTTCTCTGCTTTTTGTCGCCACCAATCAATTGGCAGAATCATATCAATCGATTGCTGACCGTTTGACTATCCGTTGAACGGTCACTGACTCCAGATCTACGATTGAGATTATTCCCGAATCGATTAGCCAGATCGATTGGGTGTTGCCAATCAATTGGTGCAATCAATTGGAAGAGGTTTCTCGAGTGAACAGAAGCCTGCCAATCGATTCAGTGTTGTCAATCGACTGGCAGATGGTTCTCGAGCAAATAGAAGCTTGCCAAATCAATTCAACATTGTCAATCGATTGACATAAGTTTCGCGAGGAAACAGAAGGTTGCCGAATCGATTGACCAATCAATTGAGCATTACCAATTGATTAGAAATTCATACCAATTGATTAATACACCACTTGCCTAAACCATGAATTCCAGATTTGCACCAATCGATTGAGTCGATCGATTAGTGTTGTAAAACACGAAATTAAGGTTTAGGTTTTAGGGTTTTAGCTCACCAATCGATTGGTTTAACTCTCTAGTTGATTGGTGAACCCTAAAATAGAGTTTTTCATCCCTAAACACTCAAGCACATACTTCCCTTCAATGTACCAAGCGGTCCCAATTATCTTATGCCAAATGAACCTCTTGTTCCCTGGACTGTGTGCCAAGAACTTCCTCATCTCCGGGTCTTCATCTACATTTGCATCCAATCCCGCGATCTGCTTGGGTTTTCACCTTTTGTCAAGAATCTGGTCTTTGATCTTGTTGGACTTTCCTTGCCTTACATTCAGTCTTCCGACCTGCATGGACTTCTTCTTGCAAAGAATTCGACACTTGACCTTCTTGGACTTACTTCTCAACCTTCTTAGATATCCTTGCCTTGCATTCGGTCTTCCGACCTGCATGAACTTCTTCTTGTCATGAATCCGATCTTCAACCTTCTTGGACTTCTCTTATCCTGCACACTCGTAACTCAAGTGAGATCTAACGTATTAATCTAAACTTAAATAATTATCAATCATTAAAACTTCTCATCCGGGATATGATTACACCAACATAATTAACTATCAAAATTAAGATAAGTGATGAGTTTTGACAAAAAGGATCATCTATGGACCATCATTTTAAGATAAATTTTGGTCATTTCTTTGTTACAGGACTTAAGTTTTAGTGATGAGTTTTGGTCATTTCTTTGTTATAGGAGTTACATTTTTGCCTTTAAATTACTTATTCATTTTAAGATAATTAATTTAAATGAAATTTAGTGCTCAAGTTTTCATGAAATATGATGTGAGCAAAGAAGCACGGTTAAAATGTTTTGATTATTTTTCATTTGTTGTTTAGAGATTTTTGTGTTAAATAAATATTACTTAAATATTTTTATGTTCTAGTAAACTTTGATGACATTATATGCAAAAATTTATCATTACTTTTGCAATAACATGTTGATTCACTATAGATATTCAACCAAAACAATAAAACATCTTTATAAATGATATATATATTTTTTAAAAGAATACATTGGAAATCATGCTTATTTATATGAAATACAAGATGTGATCATGCTAAAGTCCCTTCGTCACTAAATCCTTCAATGTGTCACCAAGTGCAAACTCATTTTTCACACTTTGAGTCCATCTTTCTTTTATCATAATTTCATTAAGACTTTGCTGCAAGGTTTTAGAAATTGAAGAATTGCTTCTGCTAGCAAAAAAGTTTGATATTTCTGTTGCTTTCTCACTCGTCCCAAACTAAAATAAAAATAAAAACAATATTAGCAAAATGATGCACACTATAATTTTAAATAAAAAAAATAAAATAAAATGATTAAGTCACAAACCAATTTCACAATAGATGAGACTACATAAGGTAGGCTCATTTCTGACCATTTCTTTTGTATTTTGTCATCCCAATTTTCCTGTAACATGATAGTTAATTAGTAATTATAGCTTAGTTAAGTAATATATACTCGGTTATTTCATAAAGAAAGAAAAACATTATGAAAATGAAAATTATATAAGGTCCAATAGTTTATGAAAACACTACACTTGCTAATTCGGAATGAAACCTATTATACTAAAATAAATAATTTTTAAAATTAATTAGTTTTTATTAATACTTGTAGATAAGTTAATTTTATTGACAATGTTTAGTATGCTTACTTAATGTCGATATGTACAAAGGCTATAAATTTAGTTAAACATATCATAAACTTCTTCTTTGGTATTATATCAAATTATTAACTTTTTTTTATAAAATGTTAAAATAGTTTAAAAGTATAAGTTGCAATAATTTGTATTTAGATATGTAACCTTCTTTTTGTCAATTTTACGTACTTTTGTAGGCAAAGTACCAATATACTTAATAGAATGAATATTATTTCATACAACATACTTTTTAAGGAGATTTTTGGAAATTATGAGTTGTGATAAGTCATCATCATAAGTTATTTTTTTTTATAATAATGTTCAATTCTTATATCTTATTAAAGCAAAAAAATATTAAATTAGAATAATTGATTGCATTTGTGAAATCAATAAAACTCAAATAGTAATAATGCTAAACAATGAAATTGAATTTTAACAACTAGGTTATAGTTTATAAAATGATTATTGAAGAAGTTACATCAATAAAAACAAATGATTCCAAATGTAAAATAAATGTCAATCTCTATAAATTAAATAATAGTCATATAAAGAAATATTGGATGAAACTTTAAGAAAATTTTAAATGATTCTTTAAATTTGTACTATATGTATTTTTATGAACAATATAACCAACATAAATCAAACAGTATAATATTTATATACAATGAACTTTAAAATAATTTGAAACCAAACTGACATGATTATTTTGGTTTCTTTAAAACATACCTTTAACCATGTCCATGCAATTTCTCTACCTGCTCTATTAATGGAATACAAGCCACTTGCTGCATCTTGAGATTGAACCTTTCAAGTAAATTTGAACAAAATAATTTATTTATCCATGTGGAAGAACAAACATAAATGAAATCGCAATAATGAAAGAAGTTACCTCAGAAGATAATAAAAATTAAGCGATTCAAGAAGTATATTTGGATCTGGACATGATGGAAAACATGCTAAAGACAAATTAAAAGATCATTAGTTACAATTTTGAGGTAACTAATTAGAGTATGATAAAAGTTCGATGATTCACTTACATAAAATGAGTGTTTTTTCACCGTCATCATCTGTTTCTCTATAGAGCTTTAAGAGAAATTCATAACCAGATCTATTGGTGGTGCTAACCGTTTGCATTATAGAAACATATACAGCCTATACAAATTCAATCAAAATGAATAAATTGAAAAAGGGATGTAATGACTAATGCTAAAAAATATCTTAATTTACCCGTTTAATATCCGGGGATAAGACAATTGTACTTCTATTACTCAAGAAAGCTTGTAGATGTTCAATTGCTTCATTTATAGTTTTCTCATGTCCAAGTAGCACAAGGTTATATAATATTTGCCTTCTTAAAAGGACATCCAATTGGCTTTCATTTTTTTTAGCATCCCAACCCAACTTCCTGAGAAATTGAGAAATTGTCTGTCATTAGATGAGAAAGAGAAACTACTAATGTATACAAAAAAGAATTTAAATTTCATAAAACAAATTCATTGTAAATATATATATATATAGCATTTCTTAACCTCTTAAATTAAGTCCACCATGATCTAAAAATTATCTTAGACTTGAAATTTGCTTCTCAAAATCAGTTGAAATCTTTTAAAATTTAATAGTGATATAAAGAGTATATGACAAATTTAATAGACTCACACTTAAATTTGATCCATAATCATATTAGATGAAGGTAGTAGAAAACCATAATTTCTTATTATAATACTCATGAGTAACAAAATTAACAATTTAATATCTAACAAAAAAGTAGTTTACAAATCAATTTTAACCATTAAAAAATTAAAGGTCAAATTATGCACATCATATTAGTCTTAAAAAAAATAAGTAGATTAAATTATTTATTTTTAAAAAACTAAAAGAAAAAAGAATTAAGAAATACTAAAATCAATGTTTATTGCCAATTAATAAATATAGTTAATGTCACCTTTTTTTAATATCATCTTTTTTTATTCTATTGTTTCATAATGTATACTCTATTGATAAATAACTAAATTATGTAGCTATGAAATTTAACATACAATTGCAATTAAAAAGAAAGAAATAGTTATAAAGGGACAAAATTTGGAATTAGATGGACTTACTCTGCAGGAGATTGGAGAAGATCAATAAAGAGTAATTTAATATCATTTGAAAGTTCAGGTTTTGCATCAGCTATTAAGTCTACTATGGTTAGACCAATCTGTCAAAGCAATGGAAGAGGATCATGACTAAGACAATATAAATGTAATATTAAAGAGTTGTGAAATGAACTTACTACTCCAATACGTTTTAGAATGAGTTGATTAGTCTCTTCTCGATAAACATTTAATAATGATAAGAAAGATGATAATGTTTCCTTGGTAGCTTGGCAAAACGAAAAATAATCCTCCAAAACTCCTACATTAGAGAAGTGAATGATCCTTTAGACATCAAAAATATTATAAAAGTTAATAATCTTTGCTACTGTCATACCATATTTATCCATTGTGCTTAATTGATTAGCCTCTATTGCATTTCTTAGCCTGGTTGCAAGTTCATCATCATAATGCACTTTGTATAGTCCTCCTTGGTTTATATTTAATTTGATCCAAGCATTTTGAGAATTCCCTTGGTTGCCTTGATCTTCCAAATTCAACTTGGTTGACTTTGAATTTAATAAAAAAGTTTTGGTGGTGTCATATGAACCATGTGATAATGTAATAGGAATAATCCATTGACTGTCATTGAGAGATCCATCCAGTAAAAATCGAGACTGCAATATAAAAAAATATGTATCATGTGTGACTTTTAAATTTCATGCCAAGTATCAAAGCAAATATATTTATAAATTTAAGTGACAAAATTTTAACTAAAATTCAAATAAATTCCATATATACTCAAATACATAATATTTAAGTTGAAACTAATGCATCTAGTCATTATTAGTCCAATTAATGTAATACATAACATTCAATTAACAAGAAATTGGCTTTGACTAACTACAAGGAAAAAGAGATAGATACAATAAATTTACCAAGTGAATACTTTAATAAACAATACTCTAATTATAGAAATAAATAAGTTAAGTGTAATTCGTAGATTAGCTATAAAATATGATCTTATAAAATTTTAGTTAAGATACACCACAAAATTTATAAGAAAATAACAAATAAATTAACTAGAACATGTTGTTATATGTAGAAAAGAGTTTAAAAAGTTAATATGCCAAATTTTTAATCCTTTTCAGATATAAAATTATAGCATAGAATTTTTTTTTTACCATACTTAACATTAGATTTTTCATTTATTATCTTGATACTCAATACTCCTTTAAATCTAGTTGTTATTCTTGTTATAGATCATTATTGAGGTATAATGTAGATAGAATTGATTACTTTTGAAATAGATCACTCATGAATCTCAAGTAAAAGCACATTAACTCTTCTACTACTTATAAATAATTACTCAAGGACTTTGTAATTAGCTTGCACATAGATAAGAAATATAATATGAAATCATTACTAAACTATTAAATTAGAAAAAAAAATCACAATATAAATGAGGCTAGAGAAAAACAAACCTGATTAATTTCTAAGACATTTCCAGTAAGCATCACATTTATGATAGGATATCCTTCTTGCTTCGTCCAAGAAGACATAATATCTCCAATAGGTTCATTAGTTTCCTCTTGAATAACATTCCAAAGGTCTTCAGTTTTTGCATTGGTGTATGAATATCTTTTAATATATGCAGCTAATGATTTCTGAAAATGGTATTCAAAAATAAATTAGGTATATTTAATTACTTTGCCATTTGAAAATTCTTGCAATAGAAAAGAAGCTAGATAAAAGAGAAAATATGAAAGAAATTAGAATTTATTTCTTAACCAAATGAAATTATATTGTGCCAAAACAAAATGAGTTAATTAATAACTAAGCAATGGTAAATCCTTTATTTATATATATTTTTAGTTTAGTTTGGAAACCAAGAAACCTTTCATTTTTTGTATGATCTTCAATTAAGACACCAACATCTTAGAAATTAGGTCTTTAGGTGGTAGAAATTAGTTATTAGAAATTAATTAAAAAAGAGGTGATATCTTGAAACAAAAGCATCCATGCTTATATCATGTTAGATATAAATTTTAGAAAGTTAGTAGAAAGACAAACTAAAAGAAGTCATAATCAAATGATATTAAATATAGAGCTACCATTGCAAATATTACTAACCTGAAAAGATTTATCTCCAAGGTAATTTTGAAGCATTCGAATAACAAAGGCTCCCTTATTGTAGGTTATTGCGTCAAACATTTCAAATGCTTCACTGCCATATGTGATATTCACCTGAACAACAAAGTGAAACATAAACACTAACCAAATAAGATATACAATATTGGGAAAAGAGAAGAAATATTCACACAGTTAACTACTCTAGAAAAGAACCTTGCATGATACAAATTGAAAATAAATAAGGGTGCATAAATTTATCACTTTTACTAAGTGAATTTGAATTTTACTAGAGGATATATATTCTATTGTTAGAACTCTTTCATGACAAAAGAGTCTATGAAGTTGGATAAATACAAAAAAAAAAAAAAGAGTTTTATAAATTGTGTTTCTAAATGGCATACTTCCAAATATTTTTTAAACTTTATTACATCTTTCCACTGTGACAAGAGTTTAGCTACTATTTGGACATTCAAAAGTAACATGATAAATATAGAAACTCATCTTGGTTCTTATGTTCACCCTATAGTCCAATATTTTACTAGATATGGATTACAATAAAGCCAAGTGTCCGCCAATTGATTTAGTTATCGTAATATTAAATTATAGACTAGAAATAATTCTTAAGAACATTGTCACGGCACATTAATATTGAAAAAATCCTATTTGAGAAGAACTAAAAGATAGCTAAAATTTATGGAGAAAAATAAATAAAGAGAATTATACCTGAATAGGATGGGAATCGGATAATGCATCTGAATGTAGAGTATCAGTAATACCATAAAAAAATTGACTCCACTTTTTCCATTCAGGAAAGAAATCATCTGTTATTAAACAACTCATCTATTTTGAGATGAGATAACGAAGATTCATCAATATTATATTTAATTAAATAATGTAAAATGCACATCAAATATTAAGGAATGATGAAGAGTACCCAAGTGGCAAACGCTTCATTTAGCCATAAATCTGTCCACCATTCCATTGTCACGAGATTTCCAAACCACTGATGGGCTAACTCATGTGTTACTATTTCTGCCACCTAAAAGGAACTTGTCTTAGAAAAATAAAATCTGAAGTTGTTCCTTAAAGGTAAATAAAATATTTGTTAGAATTTGTTTGCATGAACAATATCTAAGATACAATGAATCCTATAGGACAAATATAATAAAATTTTGATAATTTTTTTTTCTTGTTGTATGACATTTATGCATGAAATAACCACGCATGAAAAATCTAAATACAACATAAAAACCTTGTAGATCGATTACCTGTTGTTTATCCTTAGCAGATGAACTCACTTCATCATATAATAAAGCAACTTCCCTGAATGTTATCAGCCCATAGTTCTCCATCCCTGTACTTTCAAAGTCAGGAATACCCACCATATCCAACTTGGGAAGGCCATAAGGAATAGAGAAATATCTAGATATTAAGAGGAAAAAAAAGTTCTTTGTCATTTTTAAAAACTTCGAGCGTTAATAAAATAATTCAACCTAAAGACACAAGAGAGGAATCTATAGAGATTCTAAACAAAACCTAACATTATGATTGAATGAAAAAATATAGAAAATAGTTAGCAATTAAAACATGAAATATATAAATATCTATTCAATAGTTTGTATTTTTAATTTGAAGAATCTAGAATGCAATTATGGGAAGTGGTAAGTATTATACCCTTTCAACAAATCCAATGTCTTCGCTGCAATATCTAAAGCAAATTTTCCTTGATCGCTTTTACCAACACGAGTGTACACACGGATTTTTAGTCCTAAAGAAGTAACAAGATATATGATTGTCAAAGTAGAAGAAAATGTGATAAAATAATTGAAAATTATAAGAAATACTATATACCATCAGATGAATTTGTTTCTATGTAGTCCAATGAGCCGACAATAAAAGCAACCAAGTAGGTGGACATAATCGGAGACTCTTGAAAATAAACTGTCTTGACAATACCATTATCCTTTTCACTTATCACTGGCATATTTGATAGCGCAACCAAATTGGATGGAACTTCCAATGTTATTTTGAATGTAGCCTATATTTAATTTAAAGAAAACAATTATTATAAGTCACATACCTAGAAAAATTATTAGAAGCTTTCCAACCAAAAAAAGAAAAAAAAAATCATAGCTAGACTATTTTGTATGTTTCTTTAAAATTCCATCAACATCTTATAAGATATTGCAACATAAAGTTGTGTTCCTCAGGTTAACTCAATAGTTTATGCCTTGATTTAAAAGGGAAGTGGACTACTTGAAAAGTAAAAATAATGAACTTTTATAGAATATTGTGCTGGATATTATATGAAATAATTCATGAAAGATAAATGAAATTTGCTATCTCAAAAGGATAGATAATTTTTTTGATAGAGTGGTAAATAAGGATGGATCCAGGAATTAGAGTTGGGCTGAACTTTGGGTATGAAAGAATTGGATTTTAATGGGCTAAGTAAAAAATTTATGTAGGTAATAATTTTTTTTTGGACCGGGCTAGATGACATGCTTAAGATCCGTCTAGGGCGGTAAATCAACAATAACTAAGATTATTTCTTTGTTAATCACTAAAACTCTTCAATGCTAAACATAACTACATAGAAGTGAGAACAAAGTGTTCTCCTTTTGTTTATTTTGGGACTTATGGACATTTATTTTTGCCTCATTTAGACTACTATTTCATGGGTTTTTTTATAATGAATTATATAACTCTTGACTTTAGTAATCTATTCATTATCCATAGAGGTTCACCATCACATGAATTGAGTAATTTATCAGAAATAATTTCTAAAAATTATAAAAAACTAAACAAATAATAAAAATAATAGTGTGAAAACTAATAATTTAGGTTAAGAAGGACCTTGAATGCTGGTTCATCCCAACATGGAAAACAACGTCTAGCATCTGTTGGCTCGAACTGGGTCACAGCCATAGTTTGTGTTTCTCCATGTTGCTCATAGGTGCTATATATAGAATACATATTACAATTGCTTTGCTTTATGTAATATAATAATGAAATTAAGTTTCCTAAAATAAAATAATAGAATGTACCTTCTATAAAACCCAGTCATTTCATCATTTATGCTACCATTATACCTAATGCTTAGAATGCCTTTCCCAATTGGAAGAATGCCATCAAACCCTAGAATTAGGATTTCATCATCGTCGACTTTGACAATACTCGAGGGATACTTTAGCTCCTATCATATCATCCATTGCAATTTAATAAAATTATAAAGGAAGATATTTTGAAATAAGTATGAAACAAATATATATATGTTTCCTTACCTCTCCGCTACCTTCAAGAAGATCACTACTGAACCAAATAGAGCTTTGCTCAACTACAAGGTCAGCTACATTAAGTACAAGGAATTTCGTGGGGGAGACAATGTCTATTGTGATCTCTATCACACCCAAGAAAGTAAAGTTAGCGAAGTCAACACTGATAGATAGATTATAGCTACGAGGGACCGCGAATTTTGGGAGCCGTGCTTGACCCTTGAATTGTTCGACATTTTGTTGCAATTGTTCCATCTCCGTCATTTCTCTTTCATGCATAATTGCTTGTGAATTTTGGTGATGAAAGAGGAGAATCATGATTATCAAACTTTTTATTATAATAGACATAGAGAGGGATCTAAGTGGAGTCATGATTCAATCTTTACGAACAAATAATTAATAATGTAGTTGATGAAGAAGAAAAATGAGAAAAAGAAACACAATTAGTAACTAGTTAAATGGGAAATCAATATTGATCCATCCTAAAATGCTACCAAAAGGATGGTAGCTAAAGATTGAATGATGATGAATGGATGTAGAAAACATGTTGCTTCATCTTATTTATACAAGCATGGTAGCTAAAAACAGTACGTTGAAGGTGGAGATATTTTTGGCTAACCATACATTATTGAATGACTCACATTAGCTAAAGTTTTCAACCTAGTTTTCAAACAAATAATTACTAAAAATAGTAACTAAATTGAGATTATCAATTTATATTTTGTAGTTGTCTATAGCGAATAATTGCATCTTGTGCACAAATAGCTAAGGTATCCTCTTCTTTATGATTGTAGATCTTGAAATGACCTCAAGTTATTTATCAACAATTTACCGAACTATGTAGCCAGTTTTTCATAATATCCAAAATGTTCAAAAAATCCAACTTTCATATTTATCAAAATACATATTTTCCATTATACCCCTCGTTTATTAACAGTTGACTGCATATAATTAGTTCATATCAGTCAACTACAAAACTTTTTATTCATTATATGCTAAACTTTCTAATGAGCTCGTGATAACATCTGAAAGTTGTGCTAATTTAAAAAAAACTATAGCTCTCTATCCAGGTTATAAAATCCTTATTTGAGGACATGATTATACTCAGGATGATGTAAGGAGTGCAATGAACTTGATTTCAAGTGTTTCTGAGGTGCTTAAGGCCACAAATGAGTTTTGACCAAATTCGTTGATGGACAAAACTTGTTGCTGACCCTATAATGTCTAAAATTTTAAAATCTTGACATAGTTTGAACCAGGAGAGACCTATGAACAGGGCAGATACAGGATTTTAGGTTTGAGGACCACATACTAAGTGACAAGTATCATCAAACAACTATACACATTTATCTTTGGAGAGGCAGAGCGGATTCAAGGTGGGCAACTTCTACATTTCATCTTACTCATCTCCCCTATTTGTCAATGTTCACGCCTTCCATTTTCCTGTTCAACTGCTATGTCATGAAAAAGATTTTAAAACTTTGTTTTGCGGTTTGATTGTGGTTTCGATTTGAGAAATCGGGAGAAAGAAAGGTTTTCATGATAAATTAGTGTAGATATGGGAGCATAAATCTGCCGATTAGATTACGGGTAGTCTTGTGGGGTTTGAGAAAATAAATCATGGGTTCCTCGCATGATGCCAGAGATTTCTTTCTTCTTGATTCTTAAATTAAGAGTAATTATTTTTTTCATGAACTTATGCAAGTAGTCGTCATTCTAAAAGCTTGTTTTCTCCATTGTGTCTCTTCCTACACGTCGGCACAAACAATGTTAAATTAGCGAGTTTTGGCTCTAAATCTTCCGTTCGTATGCAACTGTGGAAGTTTGTGTTAATTATTACCTTCTATGTTGATAAATATTCTTGGTTTGTATAAGCTTCAGCTGAGCACATGTTATTTTTCTGGTGTATTCTTGGTTTGTATAATTGATTCCTTTTGTTTGAGAGTTGCCACTGCTCCTCCAGGGGGGTAGTCCTATTGTAAATCCGCCCCTACCTAGGAACCCTTTGATGGTGTTGGTGAGTTATAAGTATGACATATCTTAATGAGCTTGTGTCAAATTGTCTCAAAGTTGTGAAGATTTCAAATTTTCATATTTCTCAATATAGGTTGTGAAATATAGGTCTGAGGGCATAATTAAACTCGGGATGATGTAAGAAGTGCAATGAGTTTCCTAGGTGCTTAAGGTCATCAGTGAGTTTTGGATAAAATTTGTTGATGGTTCTACAATGTTTAGAATTTTAAAATTTTGACATGGTCGAACCACAGGAGTTGGAGGAACCCTTTGTTGGTGTTGGTTGGGGCCGATGACGTCGCTACAAGGATGAATAGTGATTCACTTCGATCATGTTTGTCGTTCACTTGTTCTTATCTACAAGAGATTCATGTAACAGAAAAATAAAAGAAATAAATGCGAAATAAAACAAGCACAAAGACACCTCAATTTTACGTAGTTCGGAACCTCCAATATATTCCTACTTCATGGTCTACATCCTAGCGGTATCTCTGCTATACTTTCTCCTTCTCGGATACTTTCTAGAGGCGAACAAATCTCTTACAATCCATGTTCTTTACAAGCAACATGAACAAGAAAATAAAAGATATAAATGCAAATAAATGCACTAAAAATGAAATAACTTTATAAATGAATTTTGCTTTGCTTGCTTTGTAGTTACTTTGGATTGCATCTTGAATGTCTAGAAATGCAGCAACACTCTTCTCCAAAATCCCCAAGAATTAGCATATGAAATACTCTTTTATATGGTTGTTGTTGTGATTGAAAACCGCCTAACAATCAACTGCTCATCATCATCAGTCGATCGTTCTTCCATAATTTGAACATTGCACTTGCAGAATTGCTCTTACAACTCAGAATTGACCAAAATAGTTGACTGTATTAATTATCAGTCGATTGTTGTTGCATCAGTATAGTGTCGCAGCCAAGTTCAAAATTTTCTGTTCACTACAACAACGCCATCAATCTATTGTTTATACCCAACAATTGACTGATATATGATAATCCCCTTAAACCTCCTCAAACCCTGAATTCATTGGTTTAAGGGTTCATCAATTGATTGTTATTTCATAGCAGTCTATCGATATCTCTGTTTTATCCTTACCAAGGTTGAATTCTCACTTTACATAGTATCTGATTGACCTCAACCTATCATAACTTTTTTTGCATAATATACAGTCAACCTTGTGACGTCGGGCAAATAGCGACTATCCTGCAGGCTTGTAAAACTGAGGAACAAGAAGAGAAAATGAAAAAAATAAAAAATAAGACCACCGTCCTTTAGGATTTCTAAAAAAAGAAATATTATTCAATATAGAGGATAATCCTCAAATAGCTAAATAGGACTGACTATTATATAGACAAACTCTAACCCATAAATTATAAAAATATTCTAAATATCATAAAAATAAAAATTACTAAAATTACTAAAGAATATATTCTAGGCCTTCGAAAAGGGCCTAAATGATGCTTTTAGAGCCCAAAACATGGCGGTTATGGGTTTCCCAATAATAAATGTAGATATCTGAATTCTGCACGTGTGAGCGTAAACAGAGCCTCGATCCGATATTCGAGTCAAAAGTTATGACCCGTTGAAAATTAAGTACTCTGAAAGTTGTCCTACATCACCTTGACTTGCTTGGACTTCCCTTATCGCCAAGTATCTGGTCAACCTTGAGCCAGTTGGACTTCACCTTTGCTAACTCCCTATTGAACTTTCAATAGCTAAGTATCTAATCAACCGTGACTCACTTGAACTTCTCTACTTGTCAACTCCCTATTGGACTTTCGACTGGTAAGTGTCCGATCAACTGCCACCCACTTGAACTTCTCGCTCAACCATCGCAACCCAACCAATCTTGGTCAATTTTGACCCGAGGTCAATTGCACTAATAATCTCTCCCTCCAATAATCTATCCTTTTCCTTGGCATCTCACTCTACTATTAAACATATTGATCAAACATCAATACCTAACTCTTTAATGAGTTTGTGCTAAATTATTTCAAAGTTGAACTGTGAAGATTTTAAAAATCCATATGTCAATCTAGGTTGTAAAATCTAGATCCAAGGGTATGATTACATTTAGGATGCTCCCAAGAGTATAATGGTCTTGGTTTCAAGTGATTATGAGGTTTCTAAAACCATCAGTAAGTTTTTCGCCAAAGCTTATTGATGACCCTACAATGTCCAGAATTTCAAAATCTTAATACAGTCAGAATTGGGGGAGTCATAAGAATCCTTTGGTGGTGTTGGTGAGTAAATATGACAAGCTGGCCCTTGAATGAGCTTGCATCAAATTGTCTTAAGGTTGTAAAGATTTTAAAAACTCATAACTCTCAATTTAGGCTATGAAATCTATGTCTGAGGACATGGTTAAACTCAATATGCTTCCAGGAGTAATGGTTTTGGTTTGAAGTAATTTTGAGATTCCTAAAGCCATCGAGTTCAGGCCAAAATTCACTAATGATCTTATAATAACTAAATTTTAAAATCTTGATATGGTCTAAACTAAGAGAGTCTTAGGAATTTGTTGATGATGTTGGTGGGTAAGCATGATAGGTCTAAGCCCTTTAACGAGCTTGTATAAAATTATCTTGAAGTTGTGAAGATTTTAAAAACCCACAATTCTTAATTTAGGTTGTGCAATTCAGGCTTTAGGGCATGATTATACTCAAAAAAGTCCCGGAGTATAATGATCCGGGTTTAAAGTAATTTTGAGGTTCCTAAGATCATAGTTTTGGCCAAAATTCACTAATAACCTTAGGCACCTCAAAAATACTTCAAACCAAGTTCATTGTACTTCTTATATCATTCTGATCAATATAACCATGCCCTCATACATGGATTTCATAGCCTAGATAAAGAGTTGTGAGTTTTTAAAATTGGCATAGTTTTGAAATATTTTGTTACAAGCTCACTAGAAAGTTTAGAACATAATGGGTAGAAAATTTAGCAATCGACTAATGAGTTATGGGCAGTCGACCTAATAAAAGAGGAGTATAATGGGACACAATTATGTATTTTGATAAATATGAAAGTTGGGGATGCATTTTAGGTATTATGGTGGCAAAAAGGCGAAACACTCACCCCCAATGCTACATTTAGGTATTATGAAACTGGGCTAAGCGGTTCAATAAATTATCGCATTGTTTATTCATGTGTCATTCTTTACTTTGGGTGGATAAGTTAAGGTTACTTTCATATTTGGAAAATTATACCACATTGTTCATGCCTTTAGAAGAGAAACCACATTATAGCCTTTACAAATTATAAGTTGTTTTATGGTTTTGTGTTCTGAGACACAAATATGAAGCCTTCGAAAGGGGGTGTTCGAAAGGAGAATGAGATTATCTTTAAGTGGTGATGCAGGTGGATTTGAGTTTCGATAGGTCTTACTTAACTTTTGATTCGGGTATTAGAATGAGATGATTTATCCGTCAAATCGAAACTTGTTCAAAGATATATATTTGTTACCTAGTGGAAATCATAATAAGCCCATCTCAGGCCCGAAAAACACCGTTTAATGTCTTTTCGGAGGCTCCAAACATTTTTGTTACTATTTTTAGTAATTTTCGGGTCTAGGGTTCAAGAATATTTTTGTATTTTGCAAGTTAGGATTTTGGGTTTATTTAAATAATTGTTTAATTGATGTTAGATATTCTCTTTTGGTTTTGATATTAAAACTCTTTTCATTTAAATTTAGAGGCGACTCCTCTTTATTAATCGAATTCTCTACATCTTTCTCTGCAATTCCTCTTAGGAAACGAGCCCGCAAAATAATTATTATTCTATTCGGCGTCAAGTGAACTCCTCTTGGAACACCTCGGATGAATAATGTATACTAAAAGGAGAGATCCTTATTGGGCATGGTTTCATCCATGCTAAGTTGCAGTGATCTGCTGCTCTATGCGTGATCTATGTACTTGAGACTGCGATTCCAACTGAGTTCCATCAAAATCTATATATGAAATATCCTCATAAGAGATATGAATAGGTAACAAACCTAATCTTTCTTACCTTAAGATATGGGATTTTGATGATTATGTAAAATGAATATATAGTGGCAAGCTTGAACCTAAATAGACAAGTACTTATTTACTTATTTGTGGGATACGCATGGGAAATCAAAGGGTACTCACTAGAGAACAAAGCGTTTCTTTCTATCCGTATAATATTTCTCGAGAAAGAAGTTTATTGATGTGAGGGTCAGTGGGAAGATGAGCTTGAAGATGTTCAAGCAGAACCACAAATGAAAGCGTAGATTGAGGAACTAGTTGAGGAGCAATTACCAAGTGTTTTGAAAGATCAATTATTAGAGACATACACCCTTGTAGGTTCACATAACGTGATGGAGATAAGGAAGATGGGTGTCAAAATTATTTGGATTAGGATTGCTTTAGCTACATATCACCATTATGAGATATGGGAGATGGGTGTCAAAATTATTTTCCTTAATTGGAACCTTATAGACGATGTGTATGTGACATAATTTGATGGTTTTGTAGATCCTATATGAGCAAATAGGAATTCCAAGCTAAAGGGTCCATTTTTGAACTAAAGCAAGCATCTCAAAGTAAGACATTTTGGTTCTATGAAATGGTCAAAGAATTTGATTTTCAATTGAACAATATGAACCGTGTGTCTAGATGAAAGTTAGTGGGAGCAAAGTCTCCTTAATACTCTTTGTGGATGACATATTACTTATCGGAATGATATCATGGTATTGTAATTTGTCAAGACATGGCTCTCGATGAAGTTCTTGTTATTAAAACAGTAAACTGATAACTAAAGCAGAGTTATCGAAGTAGCAGAACAACAATAAACTGATGAATAACAGAACGAAATCAGAGTTAGGGTTATCTGGTTGAAGCGCCGGCGTGCCGACTGTCCTTAGAGAATCTATTGCCGCCCCACGGTGCAAGGGCCCTCCGGCAAAATCCTCCCAAGATCCAACAACCACTCGCGGCGTTCGTAGGTGCACTCCAAGACGAACGTCGCCCACAGAA
>JBBUKS010438692.1:0-18368 GCA_038050645.1 Hedychium gardnerianum
GTTTGTCCAAATTTGCCTACTCAGCTTACTCACCAAGACTAACCCACTCAGTTTGTTTTTGGTCGGACTTGCCTATTAAACCTATTAGGTTCGCTTGGCCCAACTAGCTAACCTAACCCATTAGGTCAAACTAGCCCGACGAGATCGCTAGTCCACTTGATCCTCCTAGTCTAATTAGCTGACTTACACTTGAATTTGACTTGATTTGCCTACTTGGCTTGCCTTTCTTGACCAACTTGATCAATTTGTCCAATCCACTAGCTTGACCACCTTTTCCAAGCCATGGTGAGCTTATCAAGTTAACTGAACTTGTTATTTAGAAAATGAAGTAGATTATAAAAAAATTGCAATTGAACAAAGAGCGCATTAAAGTTACAGAATATATTTCTCAAAAAAACGTATTTGTTTCCCATTTTACTTTTTCTGTCAACTATTATAGTACTGCATTCAAATAACATCATTAGACCATCTCCAATCCATACATCAAAACATCCTATTTGATATAAAAATAACATCAAAACTCTCCAATCCATACACCAAATTTTCACACCATATTTAGTATAAAAATAACATCAAAACTCTCCAATCCATACACCAAATTCTCACACCAAAGATGGTGTGGGAATAGTACAACACCATCTTCTCACACCATAGTTGGTACAGAGAGAGTTTTTATTTTTTAATTTTATTATATTATTATATAATTAATAAAATCAAATGTAATTAATTTGTAATTATTATTTTCTTTATCTTTATTTATAGGAATATTAATTATTTATTATAAATTTAAATTAAGTGTATTTAGTAGCATATTTTAATTTTATTATGTATATTTGTAAAGATTTAATTTATTTAAATTATTATTTTTAATTTATTTAATATATTTTAATTATAATTACATTTATAAATTATATAACTAATTTCATAAAATATTTTATCCTAATTGTGTGTAATTTTATAATATTTTTAAAATATATTTATGCATGAACAATTATGTAATAAAAATTAAAAATGAAAATCATAATTTTTTATATATATTAGTTGGATGCAGAATTTTCCTATGTATTAATTTTAAATATAATAATTATCATATAAAATATTAATAAATTAAAATGTATGTTGATAATTAAATTATGAATAAGATAAATAGAATATTCTAATGAATATTCCTTTTTGGTGTGATATGGTGTGAGTGGATTGGAGCTGAAATAGTATTTGGCGTTGAAATTGTACTATTTTAGTGTGAAAACTACACCAAATATGATGTTTGTGGTTGGAGATGGTCTTATAGTACTGATTTTCAAAAATACAGTACTGGTAGTGGTATTAAAATACAACACCGTTATGATTCTGATTTTAAGATTTATGCAGCACTAAAGTGATGTTGATCTTTAAAAACTAGTAATACTGTGGTGTTACTTTTTAAAATGCAGTCCTATAATAATGTTATTCTTTAAAATTTAATGCTATAGTAATATTATGTTTTGAAATTCAATACTATAGTGATGTTTTTTGAATACATTATTATCTAAGTACGTTACAAAAATTGAAAATTAGGTGCGCCTTTTTACGATTGTCCTAAAAATCAATATTGGACCCGTCTTTTCCAATTGATTGTCCAGTCCTCTCGCTTAACCATCATGTCCAAACTGGCGGGCCAATCAAGTACTTGAAAAAGGAAATAGATAAGGAATGCATAATTTCTTAGAAATTTGGAATAACAATTCCGTTGAGAATTGATATGTAACTTTATTTTTTTGCAACTAAACATCACAATCTTTATTCCTCAAGAGTTCATTGGGAATAGAATAACTGTTCCTATTAACTACTAATCCTAATTTTGATCTTTTATCTATATTTTCCATCTAACGTAAAGAGAAATAACCACAACAATAATGACAAAGAACAATCTACAACTAGATTCGATTGAGTTGTCATCCTTATTGTATAAATTATCTGGACCAAGAATAAAGTATCAAAACAAACTTTTTTCTAGTGATAAAATTTACCATCTCTAAGTTGTGCTTGTTGCTCCATTGCTTGAAGTCGAAACTTGAGCTCATTGTTCTGATTTACAAGTCCAGCTGAATCTCTCTGCAGTGAAATTAAAAGAAACTCAATTAATAATAATAATAATAATAGTAAAAGAAGAAGATCATACGGTGGTGACATAGAAGCAGCAAGGAACCGAGCTGAACAACTCACTTGCAACAACGTGAGCTGTGCTGACATAGCGGTGGTTTCTGTCTGCAACAGCTGCACTTTGTGTTCTAACTCTGCAATGTATCGCATTTTTCGCTCCTTGGATCGCGCAGCCGACTGTCGATTCGCTAGTATCCTTAAATCACAAATTTGAATTCATCATCGTCGTGATGAAGACAAGGAAAAGGTTCGATTTTGATGTTTATGATCTAACCTTTTGACGCGTTTGGGATCCGCCATTGCCAGCTCCACCAGTTTTTCGTTCTCCATGATTTTCTTCATCTCGGGCGGCGTAAATTGGCCGTTACCAAAATCCAAGCTGAAGGTGTTAGGCTCCGTATCTACCAGCCTAGCGCTAGATCTTGCTCGCAATCCACGAGGCGGCTGCAGCTTTGCTGATCCCTCCTCCTCGAAGTTGAACTTCCTCATGAAGCTGTCCATCGAGAGACTCCTGCAATGCCGGGAAGCGGCCGTAACCTGAGCAGGGTCCCCCAACGAGTTGCTCTCCGCCTCGTTCTCTCTGCCGTCCGTCTTGAACCAGCTCTCCCGGCCGCGGTTGTCCTCGGAGGAATTGGGCATGTCGAAGCCATCCAAGTTCATGTAGGTGCTGAACAAATCGTCGCCGACGTCGAACCCGCCGTCCCACTGGACCTCCATCTTGACTCCGGCGCCGGGCGGCAGGGGCAGAGGAGGCAGGAAGGCGAAGGGGACGACGTCGCTCTGCGATCGCCGGTGGGCCCCGCGAGGCGGAAGGTCGTTGTCGGCGGCGGCGACATGGGCGATGTCGCGGTCGTCCATGGAGATGGAGTCGGAGAGGGAGGTGGTTGGCGAGGAGTCGAAGGAGAAGCAGGCCGCAGGCTGGGAGCAGGAGCGGGAGTGGAAGGGTTCGCCGAGAGATCTAGGCGCAGCGGGGGGCTTCAGGTGCAAGTACTGCGGCGGCGGCGGCGGGTGGTCGGGGAAGAGAGGACTCGAAGCCCGGTGTTGCTGCTGCAGCATCGTCGTCCCATCTGGCGCCTCCTCCATGCTTTAGTCCCGACTTCCGCCCGTGGAATATCGGTGCTGTTAAAAACCGAATGCAGCGGCTGGAGAAGGGATTTAGTCGTTAATTAGCGAGGGCATCCTCCACTTGGAACATTGGAAGCTCGGAGACGCGAGGGAAGCACACCGTGTGGGTCCCCGGGCGGCATGTGGGCGTCTCCTTTCTCCTTTCAACGTGCCCGCACTGCACCAGTCCAGATCCTAGAAAATCTATGCTTCGGGTTTAGATTTGTAGATCAGATTTAGATTCGGACCGGAGTGGAGGCCACATTGGCGGACGTGCCATCGCGTCCGAGACAGAGGGTTAATCGGTTAAATTTGGTGGCTTGACCGCGGCGGAGGAAGCAGCGACGTGGCTGAGGCCACGAGCGTGGGCGGTGGGAAGCGGGGCCGGGGGTTTCACGTGGAGCAGCATCTTTTATTACGATGTTGGCCGCCGAAGATTTGATCCAGACGCAGGCGGACGTGTGTCCGCGTGCCTTGTCCAGAGCCAGCAGACTCACTGGCTCCGGGAGCAGTTGCGGTTGGTCGTGTCTCCGAACGAGACATGCGATAGCGCATGTCGTGGTTTTTTTATTCGAAATTGCTTCTAATTTGTGTATCGAATAAATTAAATCTTAGAATATATAATTTATATTAGTCGACTCTTAGGCAATACAATCCGTTTTAGAATACCTTGAAACAATCAAATCACTTGGCTCATTAGACCTAGTTTACGTTGTTAGTGTTTCCTAGTGTCTAGTGCCTAGTGCCTAGCACATGTCTCATCCACAAGATAGTGACCGGAGGCTGACTTTGTCATTGAAGGTTTTCACTGAAAATGCTAATAGATCGATAAGGCAATTTGATAAGACCAAACCTCTTATATGTTAGATTGATCAACACGTTTGACCTACCTAAATCAAGGAAGTCATCCAAATTAGCTGGCTCACGAAGATTGATAAGCTCACCTAAATAGACTGTATTACTCAAGCTAACTGGTCTACTAACATGATTAACTCGGCCAAACTGACCGATCCTCTAAATTGATCACCCCAACATATTTGATTGTCTTCCCCTCTACTCAAACAGACTACCTAGCTTACTCCACAAAACTGACTCACTCAAACCTTCTGGCTTGCTCGATATGATTGGATCATTCTGCATGCTCAAAAAGTCTAACTAGATCACTTAGCTTAATTGTCCCACATGAACCATATAGCTCAATCGTACACATTAATTAATCACTTTATCTGATCGATATGCTCAAACTAATCAAACTGCTTAGCTAGATCTAACCACTCAAATTGATTGCATTGCTCATTCTTTTTGTCTTATCTGGCCATATCAATCTTCCCAAATTGTTCAATTTACATTAACAAGTGAAGACTAGTCGACAAAGATAAATTTATCAATAGAACACAAGGCTTAGGAAAAAACATGACTTTTTACTTGTTTTATCAAAGGAATTCATTTTACCCATTTCATTGATCATTATTTCCACCAAACATTCGAAAATTTAGAAAAATAAAAAATACTTTATGTGAAACCAAAAAAAACTTAATGAACTAAAATATATTCGGACAAAAATTAAAAGGGTACCTCAAATTAAAAGAAATATTAGATGAACATCTCTTTTTCCAAAAAAAATAAATAAATAAATAGACGTGTCTTTCATGATTTTATTTCAAAAATACCCCTAGATCCAACGTTATTGTAGAAGCTAATGGTTAGCTTCTATACATTATAGAAGCTATTCGATGGTTGCTATAACATGTTTAAAGTGAGTTTAGGATTTACATCGTGTAAAAATTATCGAATAGCTACTATAACATGTAGAAGTTATTCGGTAGCTGCTACAATATATTTAGGGTGAGTTTAGGGTTTAAGGTTGTAACATCTACCTCATAGCTTCTAAACCTATTTTAACGTGATTTTTACAAAATTTAAATAATTCTGACCAAACTGGTAAATAGTATTTTGATATAATAGTATTTAGAGATCTTAAACCTTAAATCTTAAACTCTAAATCATAAATCTTAATCTCATACTAAACACGTTATATCAGCTACTTAATAGTTTCTACACATTATAACAGTTACTGAGTAGTTTTTATACGTTATAGCAACTATTAGGTAGCTTTTACATAATATAAATCCTAAATTCATTCTAAAAATGTTATAGCAATTATTAGGTAGCTTCTACACGTTATAAAAGTTATTGGTAGCTTCTACAACTTCATTGGGTCAAGGAATAATTTTAAAATAAAATCATGAGATAAATGCTCATTTAATTTTATTTTTATTTTTGAAAGAAGGAGCTCTTTTGATGATTTGTAAAATTTAGAATGTCCTTTTAATTTTTACCCAAAATATTTTAAAATTTTCATGCGTTGTGAAGACCTTTTCACTTTAAACTAATAAAAAATATATTAATCCTGCCTAGGAACACCGACGAATGACTCTCTGGTGATTTGGCGTGGATGTTGAGTTTGTCGTCGATCGTCAGGCAATAGGAAGAGTTTTAAGGGATGCTTGCGTATGTTCACCTGAGAGGGACTAGGAAAAAGACGGTTAGAATGACGGTCAGGAGCTTCCTTGGCGTAGTTACTCCGACGCTCAAGTTAGTTCAGGTGAAAAGGGGGAAAAAGAATAGTAGTTAGGGGTTTTTTTATGTGTATGTGTGTGCGCACCTTCTTTATGCGAGGGCGGTGGCCTTTTTATAGTTATGTGGACGTGGGGGGTCCACATCCTCCCCCTCCCCCGCATCCTCCGTGGCGTTATCTCCTTTATTAACTATTTACTCGGAGTAAAGGATTATGTTCTCCATGTTCTCCGTGGGACAACACCCACATTCTCCCATGTTCTTTGCGTCCGTTTCAGAGTAACAACTATTGATCCCGGGAGATGTGGAAGGTACTATAATTGTTGTTGGAAGCCGAGAGCCTCAAGAGATGGGGCTATTGGTAGCCAGGAGTCTCAGGAGCCGGGGCTATTGGTAGATAGGTGTCTCAAGAGACAGGGGTTGTTGTAGCCGAGAGTCTCAAGAGACGGAAGCTACTAGTAGCCGAGAGTCTCAGGAGCCGAGACTACTGGTAGCCGAGTATCTTAGGAGTCGGAGGCTATTGGTAGCCGGAGGCTACTGGTAGCTGGGTGTCTTAGGAGCTAGGGGCCATTGGAAGCCAGGAGTCTCAGGAGATGGGGCTACTGGTAGCCTAGAGTTGGTGATTTCTTTTGACTGTCACCTCTGCTTTTATATTGACTTTTCTGTCATGTGGCACCTCTCGATTACCACATGCCTCCCCTTCAAGTCTAGTCGAAGGAGGCACCAGTCGATTGACTGGACTATTGTGTGGTCAATTCAAGTCCACGTGGTGGTTTTTTAGTCTTGACCTGAGATTGTGCTTTAAATATGGGATTTTGACATTATTAATCGTGGTCATGCCTTTTTAATTGTCTATCACGCTTAATCTGTCTTAATTTCTGAGTTTGAGTGCGTCAGCATGCTGCCGAGTTTAAGTCGCATTAATGTGATATAACCATATGCGAGGATAACGAAGGGTCGCTGAGATCATGATCATTGCGGAGATTTGGCACTATCTTCATACCTAATCTAACGGATGAACAATCCATCCCACCTTTGTGATAATAGGATTTTGATGGTCGAGATTTGGCGAGTGCAATATATATAGGTTATTAACGGGATACTCTTGTCTTCCTCGCGTGATTTTTGCTCCTGTGTTCTCGCCGCCTGCGCCCTCCTTCGTCTCCGATCATTTTTGTTTGTTTCTTTTTGTAGGCTCCTTATCCATTGTCTTCTCCGATAGTCATTTAACTTCCTTGTTAACACCCACCGTCATGTATAGCTACTTCAAATGGCAACCGAACCCTCTTCTTTGTCTCCATCGTATAGGTTGATAGAATCCAGTTTTACTAGTGGAGCCCTAGATAGGTTAAGGATCACTTATGGGATTCCAGATGACCACCTTCTACTACCGCCGAATGACAATGATCGTCCAGACCGCCCTCCGCCAGGGTGTCTTACTTTCTTCAAGGGCCAACTAGTGAATGGGCTGTGATTCCCCATTCCTCCTTTTTTTTGTGGAAGTATTCCAATACTTTCGTATTTCGTTGTCCCAGCTTGGTCCAAATTTCTTCAGAATTCTAACCGACATTTTTATGCTCTTTCATCTGTACCACATTTCTCTGTTTTCCCGAACCTTTCATTATTTCCTTTACCCGAAGAAGATGAACGATGGGATTTTTTTCTTCTCGACTAGAACCGGGATTAATCTCCTGAAACATCTCCCCTCCTCTCATAAGGGGTGGAAGCCTCAATTCTTTTTTGTCAAGCCTCCTAACCCCGTAACTTGGCCAACTCGATAGCAACCTCGAATGCCCAAGCCACCCACTTTGAAGAACCACCATATGGAGTGGAATTTCTTCCAAGCTTATAAAAAAGTGAAGAATTTGAGTTTTGACAACACTCCATTGCTCAAGGAAGGGTTACTACATCTGTTTCGGCTGAGTCCAATCCCGACTCCCCTACGTGCTTTCTTCGGTAAGATTTTGTATCTCGCATACTTTTGGTCTCTAACTGAAAGTTTTTTATTTTGTGCAGCTAACACCATGTTGCAAGCGGCCATAAACAAGGCAAGACTTTCGTCAGTGGAAGATTTGGAGGCGGCCCGGGTCGAGATCGTCGACTTAACTGAAGAGGATGCACGTCGTCAGGAGGGGACCTCATGTACCCTAGCATTGATCCCAATAGGGGCTGCTATTCCTCTAGTTGTAGTACCACTGGTCGTCGAATTGCCCATCATCCCTCCACCAGTCGTTGAAATGGTGGCCTCAGATGAATTAGGGACCCCTCTGAGGATAACTGGGAAGAGGCGTCGGTCTCCGCATCATCGTTCAGCTTAACCTTCTCCGCAACCAGATCCAATTTCGATTTTACCTTCAAGGGCCCAGATCCTGACTTCTCCTACGAGATCGAGGGCTTCTTGGGTCAGAGCCCGGACTAATAGTAGTCCCTTGTTGTTACCAGTTCATCTTCCTGCTTCCCTACCAGAATCAGAGAACTACCCGGCTGAGGGCGCTACAACCTCGTCTTAGGCCGCCATGCCCCTACTAGAGGGTAGGACTGAGGTCTCACCTGCAGGAAGGAGTGTCCCATCATGTCTCCTTGCCCACGCTAGTTCTCTGGGCCGTCGGGAGGGCAAAGAACCCGTTATTGCCGTGGAGGAGGTCTCTCAGGGAGGAGAGACTCTAGGTGACGGCCTACAAGAAATCGTCCTTAATGGTCCAGTAACGACCAGATGCATGGCGGGAGAGGAGATGGTCAAAGGTCTGTCATTTAGAGAACTGGCTGAAGAGCTCATGATGACCGGGGTGTTATATCTGAGAGATGTTCTAAGACAATCATCTTACAATTTGTACTTATTTATTAGATAAATAAAAATTCACTATTTGAGTATACATATTTTGTATATATGATTAAATCTTAAACTCACTTACTGAATATCCACAATACGATTCATAGCATGAGAGAACTTATGATTGGATCACAACTAGTGAGCATTTCTATATGTAATTATGAATGTATTGAAATCTTTCCTAGTCGACGAATTGATGTGTTCGGACATTATCGATTCTGTGAGACTAGCATGAGTTATACTCCTTGGTCTAACCAAGTAGTTGTTCCTTACTAGCTGGAGACATTGAGATGTCGAGAGTTAAATATGGATGTTAGTTAATGGTAACTAGTTCATCAGAGTAACCTGATGTAAGACTTCATATGGTTCTCTACATATATATAGATATGTCAATGAAGATCTTACTGTAACTCGAGTGCAAGTTTCCTTTGACTTGAGATATTCAAGTCACTTTGGTCATGGAGACTTATACTTTGACATCCTAAGTAATCATCTCTTTGGAGGTATGACCCCAAGATGATTGGGTATAAGTCAAAGTGTCTGAAGGTATTTGAATAGCCCACAAAAGATTCACCGCTCCTTGAGAGGAGATATATACCCTATGACCGCTTGTCAGGATTGTTACTCAAAGTCTTTGATCAAAGCATCACGTGTTAAGAATATTATACTATTTGACACATGTATGAGTAATTTAAATTCAAAGGACGAGTAAGTATTACTTGAGCTAGGTATGACGTAGTCAGTCTAGTGGGGACAAACACTTAGACCATGTCCTGAACCAAGTGGGTATAAGATGAGTGAAAGGAACAAACATGACTCACTGTAGCTGCTGAAAGATTTCAAAAGATGTTCTGGGATCAACCATTGATTTTTTGATTAATTAGGAATCATGATATACTATTGGGTTAACCATTAATTAGGGATCAACCATTAATTAAGTGTCACTCATGATTGATCCATGATTAATGGTTAATTATGAATGGTCAAGATAAATCAAAAACCTATTGGGTCACACACACTACAAGTTTATCCAAAAGATTTAAAACGAGTTTAAGAATTGAATTCTTAGATCGAGAGAGACTAAGTTTGTTTGGACCAGACGAAGAGCAAAAATGAAAATAAGAGTGGTACAACGGAAGTGTGGATGAGTCACGTCTTTTGAAGACGAGTTAGACCATCTTTGATTTAATTATAAACCATAATTGGTTTAGTTTTTAATTAAGAGAGTTTTAGTTTTGAACCAAACCAAAAGCTTAATGGGTTAAGTTTTAGTTAAGGGAATTGAGTCGGGTTTGGGCTTTCTAATCTAACCCATATAAGAGGATCTATATATTGATATAGAAGATATAAAAACATAACACAATTTATTAATTTTGTAATTAGATTTTGAAAACCTAATTCTCTCCTCCCCCTCTCCTCTCTTGTGACGCCGACCACAAGCCACCAAGGAGACTTGTTCTCCTTGGTCCGTCGACCCTAGCCCCTCTGGCCAGTAGCTCTCTCGTTGGTCAGAAGGTCTCCAGAGGTGTTCCCTTCAGCCATTGGAGCGCTACCAAGCAAACAAAGACCGAGTGGACAGATTATGTCCGCCCGCCGTTCAACCCTTTTTCGGCCTCCTTTCACTCCATTTTCAGTGAGAAAATGTGTCTACCAGATACCCGACATCTAGGGCTACTTGTTACCTCTTCATTAGTAAAATTTGGATGCCGAAAAGCTTCGGGAAGACCTGTTCACAACGAGTTTTCTGAGCGGACAACGGGCTATTTTTTCGGTTGCTCTCTCGTGCTGGTGTCGTTTGGTTGCGTATGCTACCGGACACCAAACCTCATCTTCGCATGCAAGACTAGTACCTTTCGCGAGGATGAAACTCGTGAATCTTAAACCTTAAATAGTGTTTAGAGATCCTAAACCTTAAATCTTAAACCCTAAATCATAAATCCTAATCTCAAACTAAACACGTTGTATCAGCTACCCAATAGTTTTTACATATTGTAACCATTACTAAGTAGTTTTTACACATTATAGCAGCTATTAGGTAGCTTTTACACAGTATAAATCCTAAATTCATTCTAAACATGTTATAACATCTACTAGGTAGCTTCTATACGTTGTAAAAGTTATCGAGTAGCTTTTACAACATCTCAAGGGATAATTTCAAAATAAAATCATGAGATAGACACTCATTTAAATATATATTTTTTTGAAAGAAGGGACTATTTTGATGATTTGTAAAATTTAGAATGTCCTTTTAATTTTTATCCAAAATATTTTAAAATTTCCATGCGTTGTCAAGACCCTTTCACTTTAAACTAATAAAAAATATATTAATCTCGTCTAGGAACGTCGACGAATGACTCTCTGGTGATTTGGCATGGATATTAACTTTGTCATCGATCGTTAGGCAGCAGGAAGAGCTTTAGGGGATGCTTGCGTATGTTCAACTGAGAGGGGCTAGGGAAAAGACGGTTAGAATGATGGCTAGGGGGTTCCCTGACATAGTCACTTCGACGCTCAAGTCAGTTAAGGTGAAAAGACAGAAGAAGAATTGTAGTTAGGGTTTTTTATGTGTATGTGTGCGTGTACCTCCTTTATGCGGGGCATGTAGCCTTTTTATAGTTATGTGGACGTGGGAGTCCACGTCCTTCCCCTCCCCCACATTTCTCATAGCGTTATCCCCTTTATTTGCTATTTACTCGGAGTAAAAGGCTACGCTACGTTCTCCACATTCTTCGTGGGATAACACACAGATTCTCTCATGTTCTTTGCGTCCATTTTAGAGTAACGACTATTGATCCCGGGAGTTGCGGAAGGTACTATGATTGTTGTTGGAAATCGGGAGTCTCAGGAGCTAGGGCTATTGGTAGCTAGGTGTCTCAGGAGACGAGGACTGCTGTAGCCGGGAGTCTCAGGAGATGGGGGCTACTAGTAGCCGAGAGTCTCAGGAGTCGGGGTTATTGGTAGTCAGGTGTCTCAGGAGACGGAGGCTGTTGTAGTCGAGAGTCTCAGGAGACGAGGGCTACTGGTAGCCGGGAGTCTCAGGAGTCAGGGTTATTGGTAGTCAGGTGTCTCAGGAGACAAGGGTTGCTGTAGTCGGGAGTCTCAGGAGATAAGGGCTACTAGTAGCCGAGAGTCTCAGGAGATGAGGCTACTAGTAGCTGAGTATCTCAGGAGTCAAAAGCTAGTTGTAATCGGGTGTATTAGGAGCCAGGGGCCGTTGGAAGATGAAAGTCTCAGGAGACGGGGCTATTGATAGCCTGGAGTTGATGATCTCTTTTGACTTCCATCTTTATTTTTATATTAACTTTTTCACTATATGACACCGCTCGATTACCATCGTATTACATATATAAAAACTTATCTTAATCAAATTGCTTTAGGATCAATCCTGGTCAAAAATCAACAGAGCATCTTTTTTTCACAAGATAGACAAGGGCACTTTTTATTTGTGTTATCATCAAAAAGTTATTTTAGAATGCCTCATTCTATGTAAATAATTTAACATACCTCTTTAAACACACGATGAACATCATCTATTACTCACCTTCAACAAAAGCGAAGGCAACCTTAAAAAAATGCAGCGTAATCCTTTCAAAAGATTCAAATCCAATTGGGATCACTTCCAATGTTGTTCCAGTACTTAGTGTGTATACCTAATTAACTCTATCCAGTATTTTACTTTTAATTGAGAATGTATATCTTTTGTTGGAGAAATATATTATTATGTCCCTCGTGTTTCTAATTTTTCTTACTTATGTCCCTAAAATATTTTCATTTCTATTTATATTCCTCCTCTTTTATTTTTGTTTAAGATAATATCCCTATCATTAATTGCTCCGTAAATATCTGACGGAAGAGCCTGCAAGTGAAAAATGAAAATACATTATTATGTCCCTTTTGTTTTCGATTGTTCTCACTTATGTCCCTAAAACGTTTTCATTCCCATTTATATTCTTCTTCCTTTATCTTTGTTCTAGATAATATCTCTACTATTAATTGCTCCGTGAATATCGGCGCCAAGGGCAGTCAACCAACAAACTCTGGACTCAAACACTGGTGAACAACGATCACCAGTTCTCAACGACAAACACTTGCAGAGCCTAACAGTGGGAATTGTTAGAGGAGAGGGAAGAAATGACAACCGCAAAACAGGTGACATCTCTAAGAGACATTTGGTTGAATAGGTGAAGGACAGCGAAAGAACAGTCACAGGCGACAAACAATTGCAGGAAGCGATTGACGAGGAGCAAATCAGCGGGGCAACGGAGGAGGTCGGGGCAGCTTCGACGGACATGGGCGTAGAGAGTGACGTCATGGGCTACGTCATTGGACTCGGCAAACTCCTTGATGAGGGACAAGTAAAGGTCCTCAACCGGGAGCTACAGGGAGTCCATGAGCAGGAGGACATCAGAGGGAGAACACGAAGAGTCCTTCGAGCTGAGTTTGTCATCGTTGTTATAGATCTCGAAGACGTTTTTTTAGAGAAAGGATTGTCCGGGAGCGGGATGGGTTGGTTTCCTGTGGGAGGTTGTCGAGGCCAACCCAGTGGTAGCAGTTAGGACGATTCTTGAGCAGTTGACGAGAACTGGGAAGGGATCTTCTTGAGAGAGGTCGAGATAACGCACTTAAAAAACTGTGCAACAGATTTGTTGGCGCCTCCAGAAGCATTGGCAAGGGTTTGATTGAGCAACCCACCAGCGTCGGCACCGAGACAATGACTTGGATCACCAATTATTTCATCGACAACTTCATCGTCGTCGTTGTCCTCGAGCTCAGGCAATTGAAGGAATTCTCTTGTCACAACTCCTCCTCGGCGCCCCTTATATCCCTAAAACGTCTTCGTTTCCATTTTTCACTTGCAGACTTTTCCATCTGATATTCACGGAGCAATTAACGATAGGGATATTATCTGGAACAAAAATAAAGGAGGAGAAATATAAATGAGAACGAAAACGTTTTAGGGACATAAGTGAGAAAACTCGAAAATAAAAGAGACATAATAATATATTTTCATTTTTCACTTGCAAGTTCTTCTATCTAATATTCACGGAGTAATTAATAATAGGAATATTATCCGAAAAAAATAAAAAAAGAGAGATATAAATAAAAATAAAAATATTTTAGAAACATAAATAAAAAAAAATGAAAACAAAAACATAATAATGCATTTCCCCTCTTTTGCTCGTCAACCACAAGCTTTTCTACGTGGCACCAATGGCGTGTTATTATTGCTATCCCTTGATTATCTTGTCTTAAAAAATAATAATTAATTAGATCGGATGATGTTAAATATAAAATGATCGATTTAATTTTATAAAAAAAATTCATCGATTATCAAGATAAATTTAAAAATGTTAATGAAAATTCATTCAAATGATGAGTATTCTTAAATTTATTTTTTACTAATTTTTATTTTTAATAATATATCATAATTAAAATTTAAATCTTAAAATTTTTAATTATTTATTAAAAAATTTAATTATTATACTATTACTTAAAACAAAATCCCCCGATTACCTTGTCCTAGCAAGGCTCTGACGGTGGCACGATCATAAATTATTGGCGAGTTGAAAAGTAAGCAGGTTCCAGTCAATCAGAGGCCTGTCAAATTAATTCCAGAGCTGTCTCTGCGTGTGCATGGCTTAATTTTCCAATGCATGCAGGATTAGATTATTACTACCTACCAGTGGAGTGTTAATTAATGGATCTATACATGTGAAGCTTGTGTGGTATTTACTTTTATCGATATCTTTCAGGTGCGTTTGGTTAAGTGTTATTCTTGATAAATTTGGTTATTCATTCAAGGTTATCAACAAAAACTCTATTTGGTTTAGGTAATCGACGATTCCCGAGTAATGATCCATGCCCGACACGTCAGCAAAAGGGGTATGCAATCCGGAATCGGAAAACCTTAGAAAAGTAAAGTTTTTATTGATTCCGGGGTTAATAAATTTTTTATGTTTTATTCCACATAATCTTAATTATGTGATTACCTGATAATCACATAATCAAGATTTTATATATAACTTAACCAAACACACCCTTAAATTGTAACCTTAAGAAATTTAGAATGTGGAGTGTAGGGTTATCTCCCCGTTCTAAAGAACTTTTTTATAATTTTTAATATGTTACACATAAAAATTTATTATTCTCTCCGTAATTAATTTTTTTTTATATAAATCTTAAATTTCATTATTAATTAATTTCTAATCTCACCCACATTATTTATTTCAAGAGAAAAAAATCAATTTCAATTAAAAATTTCAAATCTCATGCTCATGTTGATTCAAGCTTCTTTTTTTTAATTTTTTAATTTCATAAACCTCTCTATAAATCTTATTGAAAATGTCCTAAGGTCACAAAACCCTATATACAAGAGGTTGCCTTCTGCCATCACTGCATTTATGAAGGATGAAAGTTTTATTATAATAAAAACATGATTATGTTAATTTCAAACGTTTCTTATACCTCATTTCTAAAAAATAATAATTAATCAAATCGAATAATATTAAATTTAAAATAATTAGTTCGGTCTAACGAAAATTTTCTATCGACCATCAAGATAAATCAGGAAACGTTAATGAAGGCTCATCCAAATGATCAATATTTTTAGACCCGTTTCTCATTTGAGGAAAAAAAATTTTGAAATGTACCGTAGCTGAAATTTAAATTTTAGATCCCTTAATTATTTATCGAAGAATCTAATTATTATATCATTGTCCTGAAAATTTATAACTCATTTTTAAATTATATAAAATGAAATAAATAATAAGATTAACTTATAATTCGTCAAATGTGAAAGCTTTAAAAGCATAGAAAGTATCGAGGGATTTATTTCCTTTGGATGACTCAATTGACAAATGAAGCTCCATTGAAAGTCAAGTCAAAACATAAATTAAATAGATCAAAAACGACATTGCATTTGTCCACGTGAAAAAAAAAATTATAAATCCAATTAACTTTACTAATTAATTTGAAATGATCGATTTCAAAATATTAATGAAAATTTATTTAAATAATTAGTATTCTTTCGATCATTTTTTATTAATTTTTTTTTCTATAATATATTATAATTAAAAATTAAAATTTTTAATTATTTATTAAAAAACTTAATTATTATAAAATCAACATTAGATTGACGCATTTGTCCACGTGAAGAAGATAAGAAGGGTCGTTCTTTACTACATCAGCATTATCATTATCCACATACATTACACAAACGTAGTAAAAAGGACATTAAAGAAAAATAAAAAGATGAGCGTATAAGATAAGATAAGAAGATAATCAAAGGTCAGATAAGAAGAAAAAGAATGTCACATGCTTCAATTGCTATAAGGATAGACATTTCGAAAGTGATTGACGTCGTAAATCACAGAAGAATAAAATAGTATAATGTCGAGGAAAATATATATATATATATTTTGATATTCTCTATATTTTTATACGAGCAATCTAACAATCTATGTGAGTATTTGATACGGTTTTTAACGATTTTTTAATCTCTTTCTTCTTCTTTTTTTCTTCCTTGTGTGAGATTTATTTAGTCTCAATTTTTATTTTTTTCCTCCAAAATTTAAGATACTTAGACTCTCTTCTTCTCCTCTCTTCCCTCGGTTCCCTAAACCCTAAAGCCCACACTAGTCGTGCTGCCTCTCCTGGGATCTTTCGTTTCCGCCGCTCGTTCCCGCGTCATCTCTATGTGGATCCCTCGCGACCGTCGCTCCCTTATGAATGTGTAGCTGAAAAATCAAAATAATCCCTTTATTTTTGCTAAAAGTTTTAATTTTCTATAATATACTTGAAAATTGAACTTCAATCAAAGTTAGATTTTTATTAATTTGGTGATTGATTATACTCTATCACATAGGATATATCTTGTAATGGGAAAGTTCAAGTGTTGACAAATCCACAATTGATCGAGTTAAATGAAACGTTGATGCTGTTTTTTTCGTGGTGCTTTTTAAAAAAAACAGCATCACGTTGGTGCTGTTTTGTTCAAACCAGCACCAATGTCAGAATTTTCACTATGTTTCATGATTTATTTTGTAGTTGATTGATAGTAGGACATAGAGACTGTAATTTTAAATGTCATTTGAAAGTTTGTTATACAATGATTTTGTTGGTTTGGAGGTATTGGACTTTTACTTTCTACAATGTACTTGGTGTAATGGCCATTCAACTCGATTGAATGAGAATTAGTGTGATTGATTCAATTGTTTCATTAGGCCTTCTCAGAATTCAATTTTTTTAAAATTAAATTATAACGATTGATTAAGAAATTAAAGTTAATAATTATCTTTATTGTTGCAAGTTCTAACAACATACCTTAAGATGAATGAAGGTTTTAAATTTTTACTATGACAATTCTCACTATTTTTTAGGGATGAGATTACACAGAACTAACTATTTTATATTAACATGTTAATAATTATTTTGTATATAAACCATGTTTGAGCTTCCCAGTATTGATCCAAACAGAGGTTCCAGTCATTTCAAGTTAGACAAGTGCATTCGCCCAAGCAAACCTTAGCGTACGTAATTATATAACTTTATATTATTAATGTAAGGAATTTAAATTATCGGATAATATATAATTGTTGAATATGTTATATTAATTGGTTACTTCTATATGTCTGTGCACAATTGCATTCAACATCAAAAATTTTATGGAAGACTGTCACGATACAAATCATAAAAACGGATACGGTAAAGGAAGAGATTAGGTATATTTTGATATGGTAAAGGAAGGGGTTAGGTATATTTTTATACCTATTACCACAGGTTATGCACACTTTCACTTGCTGTCAATCGACACAAAAGCAAGGACTTTCAATTATTACAACTCTCTTGAACATAATGATAAATCATCGTCAGATTTTGAAGCATTGGTGAGAATATAATATTCCTGTTTATGTTATTATTGCATTATAAATTACAGTTTATGTTAGTATTTTCATTTTATTCTGATAGGTATGCGAATTTAAGAAATTTTCTCATGAAAAACTTACTGCTATTCATCCCGGTTAGAATATCACCATCCCTTTGACAAATGGGTATGTGTGACACTTGATTGTTCACAACAAGAAGTCAGGTAAGTATAAGATAATCAGTGTAAATATGTTAATTTACTTTAAATTTAAATTACTAAATTGCTCATGTTATTTACAGTAATGACTGTAGTTTCTTTGTGATGCAATACATTAGATGTCTGCTATATGATCTGAAGATGGACTTCAAATAAGAAGATATAAAAAAATTTAGAATAGATGTATCAGTATCAATCTTGAGGAACAAGTTCTCAATATGTGCAGTTTAATTAGCTATTGTGGTGTAACATGAAAACTTGGGTAGGGATTGTAAAACTAATATTGTGTACTTATGTTACTTGTATATATGTATTTGTAAAATATAGCAGAGCTATGGTTTCATTAGTCCTATGTGATTTCTATATTGTATTTGTAACAATCTTAATAAATGTCGTGTTGTAAAAAATATAATCAAATTTTTGTGATATGGTTCATTTGGTGTTACTAATAATGTTGTTAATCGAGTATTAAAGATTTGTGTGTATGAAATATGAAATTTAAACTGAATTATCACAGGGATCAATTTACTGTCAAGCCAAACATAATATACAATGTCATTGTAAAACATAATACCAGCACCAGGATACGTGCTACTCGACACGCAACTATAACTTCTCATAGAATACTTAGAA
>JBBUKS010438801.1:0-18366 GCA_038050645.1 Hedychium gardnerianum
AAATCACATGTCATCCAAAAAGGTGGAAGCCAATTCCATTACAACTAACATGAAGAAATCAACCTACACACTTCATCAATCAATTCAAATCCAATCCAATAACATGAAACTAAACAACCTATGTTACTACACAATTAAAGCTATGTACTACATCATCTATACAACAAGAACATTACGACCCCTGGATTTGGTACTCCTCATCCATTCTCTGCCTTGTAGGCTTGCTCAACTTAATCAAAAATTAAATCTATCACCCTTACCTTTTGTTGGTGGTAGCCAGAGATCACCATAGCCAGAGCTGGCTGGAACAGTAGCCACAAAACCAAGAATTTGTCGAAATAGTACATCTGGCCGGAAAAAAAAACACAACCTGAGCATTAATTCACATGGACACCAAAGCAAAAATACTACCATCTAACACTTATCTATTGTTGATGGCTTCCGGAGTTCATCTAAGGTGGATGGGAATCTATCCCAGCAGCAACAGTCAGCCGGTTCTGGCAGCAAGTTGTCCGGAGCAGAGTTGATCAACAATCGAAGATGCTCCAGTAGCCGATGGATCAAATCTGACCTGGGGGAGATGTGCTCTCGGCTGTGAGCAGGTGGCACAATCCTCGGCTTGGTCACCAACAACAGGCTAGCCGCGGGAGCAACTGGGTTGACCTCCAACTATGGCTGGCTGTCGACTGAGCTCGGGCAACCAATCAGTAAAGAGGAAGATAGATATTGAGAGTCGCTCTGACCGGAGCAACATCGAAGCTTCCTTACAGTCTACTAGAACTAGAAGACGTCGGCGGTGGATACAAGATGGAGAGGATGAGCTTGATCGGGCGGCGGTCGGCGAGCAAAGATGACGGGTCGATTTGGGAAGAAGGAGATCGAGTGGGAGAAGAGGTTTGGGGAAGAGAAATCACGAAAGGGGAGGGGAAGAAGAACAGTGAAAAAATCGAGTGGAGAAGAAGGGGGTTTAAACCTAGGGTTTTAAAAATCATAACCTAAGTTAAACTCTTATTAACTCCATGTTTAAATAGTATTATTTCTAAATAATTCATGTAAATTAAATTTAAATCCCGAAAAATTCCAATTTTTTTTGTAAAATTCAAATTAGGATATTTCTAAGTTTTTACGCTTAATTTTATTATCATATCTTACATGTTTGGACTTTACCCTCTCAGCATCGAATCAGCCTGCTAGAGCTTCCTCTTGATTCGACATCGGGTCCTCTCTAATCTATCAAATCCATCTGTCAGATATAACGTCCATTTGACCCATCTGGACTTGCTGTCTGGTTTTTACAATTTGCTAAGACTTTTCTTGCCTAGTATCAGGTCTACCTGACCTACCAGGACTTTCTAAGTTGAGCATCTTGCACACTTGATCAATTCATCATATTACAACAAGATTTAACTTGAACCTTTGACAACATCAAAATATAGGTTCGATTCTGGTGCATTTTGCATCAACACAACCTTCATCACAAACATGTGATTAGTATGAACATCAGATGTAGGAAAACCTTCATCCCATAGTTGTTTCTGCTCTACAATCAGTGGTTGAATATAAACATCTATTAACTTCTTCAGATTTTGCGGGCTATGCACAACCAATGTTGAAAATATATAGGATGTTTTTATGCACATCCCAAGTGGAAGATTATACGGAGTTAAGATAACTGACCAATAAAAATAATTTCTTCCTGATTTGTCAAATAAAGGGAATGCATCAGCACAGATACCTAACCTAATGTTTCAAGTTTCTATCAAAAAAATTTCACACCTCTGCATATGATGGATGACACATTAGCTCCTTTTCTGTTTGATGATTTGCATGTCAAGTCATGTATTAAGTAGTGATCTTTGATGCATAAATTCTTTGTAATCTAGGAGTTAAAGGCAAATAAAATAACTGAGTATATAATTTATGTTGCAGTTAAATCCTTCTAGTGCTCTTGTACCTAGCTTGACTATAAAATTTACAAACATCTGCATCTTCATCATCTCCCTAATATAGCATACAATCATCTCTGCAAACATTAATTCTTTCCACCGGAAGACCTGATTCTTTCACAAATTTTTTCATACTATAAAAATCATTGGACATTATGTAATCACGCGACAATACTTCTCCAATAACTTAAACAAAATCATTAAAATAATTTTCAGAAACATTATGCTCTGCCTTGACATTCAACAGTCTTGCAGTGAGAGATAATTTAGTGTGACTGTCACAACCAGCCCATATTGGTTCATCTGCAACACTCAACACTTCTTGAAATTTGAGATATGCTTCATTATTCGGATTTTCATCAACATCTGATATTTCTACCTCCTGCAACGGTGATGCATAAGTAGTAAACATTTGTTTAACCGTTGGAAGACAACTAAAGAACTTACACCACTCGGTTCGGGAATGAAATTCTGACCCGCTGCATCAATTATCATCCTATGATATTGATTTAATTAATCATAATAACTCTGATCTCAACTAACTAAAACTTATATGTTTCATCCATAATCCTCATCAGATATGAACGGTCTATCATGACATGTCCAATTATAGTAATTCAGGGTAATAACCAAATCTACAAAGATGTTCTTGAACTTTATCGCACTATAAAAATTTACCATTATGACACTTTTTGCATGGACACCTTATCTTATCCTCATCCATAAACTCAACATTACTACAAGCAAAATTTAAAAATTGTTCCAACCCAAGTTTAAACTCATCAGTTAAACCCCGATATTTAAATAAGTTTTTTTTTATACATCCAACTTTTTTCTTTCTACATTTTTTCTATTTTCAATTTATTAACATATTAATCAAAACATCCACAAATAAAAATTAGTACCTCATCAACAATAGATGAATATAATTAATTACTGCTAAATTGATATAATAATAAATATTATTATAATAACAAGTGTAGATATACCTAACCCAGGTGAACAAAGATAAGTGTCTCCAAACACGCCAAATATAGACCTGTACAAGCAAAGTTAACATTACGAAGTCAACATCTCACGACCAACTCACGGACAGCAGCGGCCAGCCATCGCCGCACCACTACACCGCCACACCGTTGCACCATTATTTGGTGAGGGAAGGGGAAAGGAGAGGGGAGGAAGCTTACCGTTGCACCTCTCCAAGCTCTTGACGTCGTCGTCGCAAAGGGGGATCGAGTGTTTTTGGGATCAGGAATTTTGTTAGGGGTTTTGGCGATAAATTATAATTTGTCATCAAATTTGAAATCCCGACCGGCTAACAAATTTGGCTAAGATCTTTAAATTTGACGACGTATCTTGAATTTGTCACAACTTTGGCGATGAATTATGGATTCATCACCAAATTTAAAGATTTTAGCCAAATTTATTATTCGAGCGGGATTTTAAATTTGGCGATGAATTCTAGATTAATTGCCAATTTGTCAACAAATTTGGTGATAAATTTATTGTTAGTGATGAATTTTGTGATGAAATAGTTTTATTGCTAATTTAGGGACAAAATTCATTTTGTCGCAAATTTCGTTGCTAATTTGCGACAATTTCTTTGTTTGTCCCAAATTTTGTTGTTAATTTGCGACGATTATTTTTTATTGCTAATTTTTTTTTTTGTAGTGTCTGGCATGGGAGAGGTGTTGGGTCGGAGTAGCCGAACGGGAATGAGCGGGGAGCTGAGCTGGAAGTAGGAGGCACGGGACTGACTGGGGACTAGTCGGAGAGCGCTGAGCTAGAAACCGGAGGTAGCACAGAGCTGGAGGCCGACTAGGGGCCAGTCGGGGCAAATGGGAGCGCTGATCCGGGGGCCGACTGGAGCGCTGGGTCGGTGGGGCGGATGGTGTAGCGAGTGGAGACGGAGCAGCGGGTGCCTCTAGAGTAGGCACGGGCAGCAGGGACGCGGAGGGAGAGGCTAGCGAGGTCCTGGATGTCGTTGGCATCACAGATCTTTTTGGCTGAGGCGGAACCGGTGTAGATGGGGACGATGGAGAGGAGAGGAGAGAAGAGGCGCGACTATTGCATGCGGGAAAGGGGTGTTGCGTTGCTGCTGCAACGACCAAGAGGATGGCGGTCAGAATAGAGATGCGTGTGCGTATGGTAGAGGCAAAATGGTATCAACGGCGGTTGTTCGCGAGGATGGTGGAGTAGCACAGGCAGCCGAGGGAAGAAGCAACGGTGGCTGCTCACCTAGATGGAGGGGCTATGCCAGAGGTCGAGCACTAGGTGGTTGCTGCGACGATGGAGCCATGCGTGAAGGAGATGAGGGCGACGATCGAGGGCCTCGCGGGTGAGGGAGGAGCAAAGGAAGTGGAGAGGTAAGCTACGAGGAAGAGAAGTTGGCAGTGGGTGGCACTAGCGCCTCCGATGATGGCATCATGGCTTGTGATCAAAAAGGAAAGGCGTTGATCGTGAGAGAGAGGCGGAGATCGCGAGAGGGAGATGGTGGTGACTGACGCCCATTTCCCCCTCTCTCCTCTTCCCTGAAAACCCTAATCGTGCCTGGGAAAAGCCGTGGAAAAGTCCAAGAAACCCCTCCTTGTCCACGTGGTCCCTCCTCCCCTACTCCCTAGATCACATATATAATCTCTTTAATTTTTTTCTTCATTTTCAAGATTGTCACTTGTTCCTGCGCTAGATTACTCAGCAGACGAGCCACCGGTGAGTTGGATAAGTCTCTTGGAGGCCACCAAATGATGAGGAACAGGAGACGTCGAACCGAGCCTCTGACCAAGTCTATTGGAGGCCACCAAATGAAAAGGAACAGGAGACGTCAAACCGAACATATAGAGGAGAGAACTGAGGTTAGAATAAAGGCCCGGAGGGGGTCCGGGCGTATCCACTCTGACGCTGAAGTCAGTGATAGGGAAAAGATGTGAATGGAATAGTAGCAAAACAATAACACATATCTCCCTCTGTGTGTAGAGGCTTGCTTATATCTGTAGAGGAGAAGTACTCCCCTCATTAATGAGACATATTATCCCAGTAAGGTGTCTATGATGATGAAGAGGTCTCTGTACTGTCAGAACATATTACCCGTACTGTACTCATCCCTTGCACGTTCAGTATTTATTACTAATGAACCTATATTACGCCAAATTCATAGACCTTGTCAGTCTTTAATGGGAGTAGTACCCAGCGTTTTACCTGAGCAGGAGGTTTAGGCCCAGTAGGTTTATTCGATCCGGTCGGCACATGCTATGATCCGGTCGGGAAAATCTCATTGAGTTTTTTCACATCGGCTTATTTAATAATCTATCCGACCGGGTGTGTTATGATGAAGCGTGCTCATGTTTGAGTATGTTCTTAGGTGCTTCCAATCGAAAATGGAGATGATTACCGATCGGGATTTAATAAGACCTTTCGGTCTTTCTTTTGATAAACCACGTAGATTCTTAATTGTCGTGTCCAATCGATTCGATCGATATCTATTAAAAAAATTTGGGTCAGTGATCATTAATTTTAACTCCTATATGAATCCTCATGTTCATCCTTTGTATCATCACATATCATCACTGATGATTAAAAAAGATGAAAGTCATGTTCTTTACACCACATATTGGCCTTCAGATATACACAAGTCAAGATTTGTTTCATTGAACATATACAAGTATATCACGTCTGAATCTCTCTGGGATCATAAAGACGCCTTAATGCATGCTTTATCTATGGTCCCTGCAGGTTTCGCCCCTACACTGCAATACCTGCAGCATATATATATAAGTATATATCCGGGATCCAATTGGCGTTTAATTCGTTCTTTCTTCTTTATGCGTGCACAGGTACGAAAAGTCGACGACATTGCTGCATGCTTCAACGTGGAGCAACGACGAAGGATCAAGAGAGATGTACGTGGACGGGAGGCGTGTTCGTAATCATGAGAGGTGCGTGCAGCATGCAAGAACGTCGGTACGGTGTATTCAAGAGCGGTCACAGCGTCTACGTGCATGGTGCATGGCCGTAGGACTTTTTGATGGTGCGGCTGTACGCTGGCAAAGCTTTTCTGCGATTATCTCGCGCAGGTAAAGCTTCCTGCAGCAGCCAGCAATGAAGTTAGTGCATGCTGTTTATGACCTGACGCACTGAAATTAAGAGAGGGAGAAGAGATCCTCTCGTGCATCTTCTCAAATTTGAAGCTCTACTTCCTTCCTTAAGATGTACATCGATCTCTCTCTCTATACGATCATTAATTGACACCAGAATCCAAATCAGATTGGCAATGAAACAAACAAATTAATTAAAAGGTCCTTTTGACGACACACCCTGCTTGCTTTTGCAGTGGGCTTTCAATTCAGTCACTGAAAATTCAAGAAAAAAAGGGGCAGAACAGAGCTTTTTGGACACTTTTAGAACCCCCGTAAAAACATGACAGCAACCGCTTAAAGGTGGCCTGCAATTGCTTGCTTTAAGTTAACTCCCAAAAAGTAGTAATCTTGCATGCATGCATTAGGGCACACTCAATGCTCAAAGATAATAATGATGTACCTTTTGATCTCGTGGCATGCATCTTCTCATCGACGAAGGTAGCTTTATGGATATACCGGAGCTAGCTAGCTAGCAATCCATCACTTGTAATATAATTGTTTAGAGTGCAAGTAGGGACATGTTCATGTCGTGTCCTATGTGGAATTACAAAGAGGATCAAAAAAGAAGTGCATGGTCCATCATGTTAGTTTTCTTTTTACGTCCAAAAGCTGCGTGTGCATATTGAAATCTCCCAAAGAAGATCCACTTTCACGGTGCTTTGCTTTCTTATTTGAAAAGGGGAAGAAAAAGGAAGGGCCAAAGTGGAAGCACTTCTTTTCTCTAGAGTGAAAGTGAATTTTGATTTTTGTCATTGTCTTCGGTAATTGATTAAAGGACACAACTTAAAGTTATAAATTTTTTAAAAGACGCACCTTAATTTTTAATTTTATCAAGGACACATTTGTTTTTCATCTTATTTCTTTGCCAATCACTATGGTATTAAATTTAATGAGCAATACTATTGTAATATTAAATTTCAAAAAACAACATGATGTTGAATTTCAAAAAAAAAAGAAAAATCATAATGGTATTGTATTTCAAAAATCAATATCACTGAAGTGCTGATCAATGGTATTGATTTTTAAAAATTGATATTTTAGGATTTATGCAATAGTAAAATGGTATTGATTTTTGAAAAATAACAATGCTATGGTGTTGTTATTTGAAAATCCTGTGGTATTGATGTTTGAAATGCAATATCATATATTATTTTTTGAAATCTGACACATAGTGTTATTCTTTAAATATAATATTTTAGTAATTATTGAGAAGGGTAAAATGAGAAACAAATGTATTTTGAGAAATTTGAAAGTTTGATGAGCCTTTTGAAAATTTATAACTTTAAATGAGTCCATCAATTGTCTCGTTATTTTTATCACGGGCAAAGCCAAGTGAAGATGATAATCGGGGGCTTTAATTTTCTATAAGCCCAAATAGATTAATTCGAGATCAGTCCGAGTAAATTAGCTCTTTTGACTTTGTCATTAATCTTTATATATTATTTTCATTTTCATAATTTATTAATTTTAAAATTTACCATTATTTATATATTATATTCATATTAAAATATGAGTACATTCATCTAATTTTAGTAGGTATTATTATTTATTCCAACTGTGCACGTTCATTTAATTCAAGAAAATGAATGCCTTCATTTAAAGTTTATACGTATGAATTCATAATACATGCGGAGCGGATTTAGCTAATTAATTAAATATATTTGGGGAATTGAATTGGTGGGCGTAAAGTTGGAAATTCAATGCGACAACAGACACCGTGACCGACTCTAGTTTTTTTTAAAAAATATTAATTTATTTGATTTATTCTCCCCGAATATTTGAATTGATTTTATTTATTTATAGCTCACTTATTTTGGTAGATGGAGCACTGCATTTATGCGTACGAAAAGTGCACGTCCAAAAGTTTCATTTATTACGTTTTTTTTTTACAGAGAATTCAAAGCGATAAATTTCGCCTATATTTTTTTAAATTACTTTTTTCTGTTATTTATTTATTTCCTATATTTTTTTCTTTAGAAAAAAGAATTAGGATATTTATTTAAAAAAGAGAAAAAAAAATGATGGATAGCTGGTAATAAATAATTCGAAAGCGCTTTTTGGCGTTGCACGTAACTCCACTGCGAGCTTTATCTGCCAAACCACTCACTTGATGAACACGTAAAAGCTACGGCGGAGAGAGCGGTGAAAGAGAAAGAGAAAGGGAAAGCAGAGAGCAGAAGAGAGCAGCGCGTGCGGGCGCGTCATTGCATGGCGTGTTGTAGGAACTGCGAGGAGGAGGAATAATAATGGCGGTGATGATTTCCTTGCTTGCGCTTGCCCTGCCGGCCCTCAAAAGAAGTGGAGAAAATTATTATTCCGCAACAGTCGCTTGAATGCTGCAACTCAACTGCTCGATGGATTATTCACGGGACAAAATTAGGTGGAAACGAGTAAGAATTGCCGATCGAGATCGATCGAGTTCGCTGAGCGATGGCGATCGATGATAAATTTCAGCAGTCGTGGGAGAGGATGGCGAGAAAAAGAGGAATGGGGAGAGAAAGAAACCATACCCATCCAATCCGCAGCGCCTGCGAATAAATAAACAAACCCGAAAGAAGACAAGAACTCAAGACGAAACGAACAAAACCAGATTGAATTGAAAGGAAGCAATTCATCCGGAGGAAAAAGGAAGAGAGAGAGAGACACAGATGGGCGCTACTTTATCGAGAAGAGGAGCTGAAGCCTGAGGAGAAAAAGGGAGTTATTTTTGTTTTATCCTGCGAGAAGCCAACTCTAATCTCGGTCTCAAAAGCCTATCTTTCTCTCTCCCTTGATCCATTCACAGAGCAGAAGATTCTGTTCGCCTCCCTCCTCCATCTTTGCTCCACCTCCTCTTGAGAGGAAAGATAAAATTTGGACCTTTGCCTTTTCCCTCGTTGCTTTCTTTAATCTCTCTCCGTTCCTCTGTTCTTGCGAGGTGGTGTTTGTTTTTATTTTTATTTTTTTTTATTTTCTTGTATCAGTGGTGGCTTGTTTTGGTGAGAGGAATTGCTTTTCTGATGAAAGTTCTTCACCAGGTGGATTTCTTTTTTTATCAATAAAGATCAATCCGGCTAGGAGAAGAGGAAAGGCGGCTTTTGAGTTGATAAAAGTCAGATTTTTTGGGGGGAGGAGAAGAAGAGTTTGTGATGCTCGATTGGTTAGAGAAGAGGAGCAAAGCAAGATGAGGACGGGATTGAGTACGATCCAGCAGACGCTGACGCCGGAGGCCGCGAGCGTTCTGACGCGATCCATCTCGGAGGCGGCTAGGCGGAGCCACGGGCAGACGACGCCACTCCACGTCGCCGCCACCCTCCTGGCCACGCCCTCCGGGCTGCTCCGTCAGGCGTGTGTCCGCTCCCACCCGCAGTCTTCCCACCCGCTGCAGTGCCGCGCCCTCGAACTCTGTTTCTCCGTCGCCCTGGACCGCCTTCCAGGCGGGGGAGCAGTCGTCGAGCCGCCCATCTCCAACGCGCTCATGGCGGCGCTCAAGCGCGCGCAGGCAAACCAGCGCCGCGGGTGTCCCGAGCAACAGCAGCAGCCGCTCCTCGCCGTCAAGGTCGAGCTGGAGCAGCTCCTCATATCGATACTCGACGACCCCTCTGTCAGTCGCGTCATGCGAGAGGCCAGCTTCTCCTCTGTCGCCGTCAAGATCGCTATCGAGCAATCTCTCCCATCATCCGCCTCTACCACGAACACTGCTTCCGCCCGATCCATCGCTTCCTTTGCCACTGGCACTTCTCCTCCCGCCGCCTCTCGTATCATAAGCGGACTAAGTCTAACCAACCGAGCTCCCTCCTGCCACAGCCTCTACATAAACCCTCGCCTGTACCAGCACCACGGCAACGGCGACCAGGTCCGCACGGAGGAAGTAAAGAGGGTGCTCGATGTCCTCTCCCGACTCAAGAATCGAAATCCAATCCTAGTCGGAGACTCCAACGCCGATGTCGTGTTGAGAGAAGTATTGCAGAGGTTTCGCTCCGGAGACGCGCCGCCGCACCTGCTCAACGCCCAAGTCCTTCCCTTTCCAAAGGAAATCGCCACGGCCTCCTCACACAATCTTGCTCAAATCATTAGAGAGCTCAGAAGCTCGATCGATTCTATGATCGGCGGCCAAAGTGGAGTGATCATCCATCTGGGAGACCTCAAATGGCTAGTGGAGAGCCATGGCGTCTCCGATGCCAGCCAGTCATTGACCGAGGAGATCGGAAAGCTCTTGAAAATGTTCCAGAAAGGCGATCAAGTGTGGTTGATCGGGACTGCGTCGTGTGAAACCTACCTCCGGTGCCAAATCCACCACCCAACCATGGAGAACGATTGGGATCTCCAGGCGGTGCCAATAGCGCCAAGTTCTTCCATCACCGATACGTTCCCAAGGTGAGATTTTTTTTTCTCCCTCTGCTCAATTTCTGTGCCGCGCGCATGGGATAGCCATTAATTTTCATGTTTGCTATATCTGGAAATTCATTGATGAAGAAGGACTATTCTTCTAGGAAAGCAATTTAACCAGAAAGTTTCATCTTGTTTCATGGAGGAACTTCTTTTAATGCTTCACTTTTAATGAAGGAAAAGAAAAACAGAGCAGTACTAGAATTCAAAAATTTCTCCCCTTGATGAGTTCACCTGTTCAAATTCTTTAGAATCAATGAACAAATTTTTTTGTTTTTTTTCTCCTTTTAGAAGTGATAGATCTTTTTTATGAAGATTATGTTTCTTTCCCTTCTATGTATAGGATTGGAGGCACTGGTATCCTTAGCAACAGTCTGAAGAGATTAGCACCCATGAACTGCTCGAAACAACCATCCGAGATCGCAAACCCTTCGCAAAGCACAGCCCTCTGTCCTCTATGTTCAGCAAGCTATCAGCATGAATTAGCTACTCTTGGCTGTAAGGAGTTCAACAAACCCTCAACAAAAGCAGAGGCAATGCCTCAGTGGTTGCAGCTTGCAATGCTTGACAATGGAAGCAGCTACACTAAGCCATCATCTTCCCATCTCGAGGTGTGATTAGGTTTAACAGATGTGGAATTGCTCATGCATTGTCGCCTAAGATCATCTTACTTCTTTAAGATTAACAATGTGGGTGTTGCACTTGTGTAGCCGGAGGAAGAGCAACAACAACTGAAAGAGAGCACTGAGGAGCTATTGAAGAGATGGAGTGCGACTTGTTCCAGCCTACATCCTACTGCTCAGAGCGCGACTAAGCTCGAGTTAACACTATCTCAGAGCACGACTGAACAGCCTACTCCCCCTCCCTACGCTGCTCCGGTGAGGACTGATCTTGTCCTTGGCAACTCCAAGCTCTCCAATTCATCCATGGCCAACACCGATTTCAACGAGTGTGTTCAAGATACTTTCTTTCATGAGCAGAGACCTAAAGTTTCTAGCATTTCCGATATCGATACATTCAAGAGGTTATTCAAGGGGCTTGCAGATAAAGTAAGTTGCCAGCATGAAGCAGCATTGGCTGTGGCTACTGCTGTATTGCAATGCAAATCCGGCAATGGAAGACGCCGGAAAGCTGGGACTAAAGGTGACATTTGGCTTCTTCTTATCGGGCCCGACAAAGTCGGAAAGCGGAAGATGGCAAGCGCTCTATCAGAACTGATATTTGGGACTGGACCGACATTCGTTACATTTGGTCATTCTTCTTGCATAGAAGGTGATTACGAAGAGTCTGCTTATCGTTACCGGGGAAGAACACCTATGGACCGAATCGTAGAAGCAGTTTGCCGGAGCCCGTTTTCGGTGATTATGTTAGAGGACATTGATCGAGCCGACATGGTATTTCAAGGTAAAATTAGGCAGGGGATGGAGAGGGGCAGGTTACTCGATTCACATGGCCGGGAAGTCAGCTTAGGCAGTGTCATCTTTGTCCTGACCACAGATTGGGTTTCAGAAGATCTCAAGAGCTCATATGATTCCCTCCTTCAGCATGAGGAGAAGGTATTGGATTCAGCTTACTATGGGGTGGGATTGGAGCTCTCGATCGGGGACAAGCTTGCGAAGCGTCGTCCCGATTGGCTCCGCGAGGATGATCAATGCGCTAAGCAGCGAAAGCAATCTTCGGTCGGCAGCAACAACCTTTCACTAGATTTGAATTTGCCTATGGGAATAGATGCCGAGGGCGGGGAGGGATCCCGGAATTCCAGTGACCTCACCACCGAGCATGAATGCGATAAGGGCAGGTTGTCAATCTCAGAATTGCCCGGTTTAGTCGACGAAACGATAACATTCAAACCAGTAGACTTCGGCTCGCTAAGAAGAAATGTCCTGCAGTCCACTTCAGTGAAGTTTGCTACCATAATGGGCAAAGGGTGTGCGCTAAGAGTCGACGACGATGCTCTCGATCGGATCATTGCTGGCTTATGGCTAGAGGGAGCAGAGTTTGAGGACTGGGCTGAGAGGGTGTTGGTCCCTAGCTTGAAGCAACTGAGAAATAACTCGAAAACGGATGCTGGGGTCGTAGTCGTCCGGCTATCCACTATAAAAGGAGACCGATCGGCACAAAGACCCAAAAACAGCACCGGAAACTGGCTGCCGACGACGATCACCGTTGCATTTGATGGTGCCAACGATAATTAGTGAAAGAGTAGTAACCTGAATGATGTACATATCAGAAGATCAACACAGCCATATGATTTGATTGATCATGCTCAAGAACACTTAGAAAGATTATCCGACATCAATCCCCCCTTTCTTTTTGCTGAGATGCTGCGGCCCACCATGTGGCTGCTTAAATGAGAAGCGTTGGCATTGTCTGCACTAGTATGTTCTAAGCCATTGATGGCGTCTGCAGTTGCTGCAGCTTAAAGTTTGGTTCAAAACTTCGAGTGCTGCCACTTCTGTCACCTTGACTGAGCTCATCATCGAGCAGAGACGTACCAAGAAAGACGAAACGCTGGTGGTCCAATGTCATCGAAGACTTTTCAACAGCAACAAAAGAATGTCCTTGAAGCCAAGCCAACTCAGCTCTGAAATCGACCCCTCTTCTCTCAACGTAACCTCATTTAATGTACGTGGGAAGACTAAAAAAGGATTAGACCATGCAAGATAAGAAGACATGAGGTATATCGAGCAACAGGACAAGGCGATGCATGTGCTTCCATTAATTAATCGTCTGTCCGCCTCCTTTCTGGATCCAGATTATGAACTATTCTATAATAATAGTTAAGGGGCGTTCATTTTATTTATTATTAAATTGTTATTTAAAACTTGGACGAAGATTTTGCAATGAAGCCTTTGGTATTTCATGAATTGGTGGGGTGGTGTGGGTTGTAGAATGTCTCTTTAGATCCAAATGGGCCCGTTTATTTCAGCTCACTTTCAGACCTTATTGGGCCGGATTTACCTAGTCAATAATCAATTAATCCCCGACGCGTCCACATGGTTGCCTATGCTTAGGCGGCTTCTAAATTAAAAATTAATTGGTCAAAAATTAAAATGACAGACCATTTTTTTTTATTCCAAAGAAGTCAAAAAGGACACCCATCAATCACTTATTCAATATTATTATAATAACTTTAAATAAAAAGTATTCTTTAAAATTTAACTATAATTTTATTACAATATAAAAAAAAATTAATGATTTCATTTTAATTAAAATTAATATACATAAATTACTATTATACTAAATTACTGTTTATCAACTTATAAATTTATTTAAAATGAATCAAAAGTATTTTAAATTAATTAAAATCACTTAAATATAATTATAACAATATTTAATAATTGTTACAACTATTTAATAGTTGCTATAATGTATAGAAATTACTAAATAATTACTATAATACTGTAACAATATTATATTAAATATTATATATTATAGTAATTACTAAATATCTTTTACACATCATAATAATTAGCTATAATAATGTTGGATCTAAAGATATTTTAGACACAGATAATCTTAATATGGGCTATCTTAGGTTGTAGCCCAGTCAATTTTTTTTTTAAAAGGATTTTAGGTTTTTTTTTCTCGTTTTAAGGATTTTAGGTTTTTTTTTTCTCTCGTTTTTGCTGTGCGTTGAGTTTGTGCCAAATTATATCCGTATACCCATGAGCAACGGGACATAGCCATGCCTCCTTTCTCCCATTTTTGAAATTATTATTATCTCTTATCCATTTGAATTTTTTTCTCTTACTCTAGGTTTATTGGCTTAAAATTGTGAAACTGGTGTATCTTGGACTTCAACCTCAAAAAAAGTAAGTCTTAGATTTTTATCTTTTTCAGTCGTTATTTATAATTTTATTATTTTATAGTATGAGTTACGATTAATTATTATTTTAAAATTGTTTTCTTGGTAGATTATATTATTTTTTGAGTTATGTAATCTTTAGGATTTTATTTTCAAATAAAATTATAATTTATATTTTACCTCAAGATATTCTCATACAATTTATTATATTTTGAGACGTTGATTGACTATTATTTATTTTTGTTTATTTATATGATTGTTATTTTATTATTTATTTAGAGATATAATCTGAACTATTTCAAAATGGAATATTAATCTGCTGCAAAGAAATAAAAAAAATATCCTTTTCTTTAAGAAGAGAGATCGTCAAACTAATGAAAACACTTTAATTTCTATCTTCTCTATAATGCAACATCAATCTAGTGAAAATCTTTCAATTCCTAGTGACCAAATTTCTACTATTTCTTCTCATATCAACGACCATCAATCATCCTCTACTTGTATTGAACGAGATTCAGAAAAAAGAAAATAGATATGTGAATATCATGGTGGCAAGGCGAAACATTTGCCCCCAGCGTCCTCGTCAATCCGTCTTAGGACCAACACGGAGGAGGTAAATCACGGGTGACTATTAGCCTGAATAGTGACCAGTGCATGGAAGAAGACAGGAACGTGACTACTAGCTAGGAAAATATGTAAATATCATGTTAATATACAAAATGAGATAAGGCGTTCATATCTAAAAATGAGATATTATTTGTCATGCTTCGAGGGTATACTTGTCCGCAAGACCGGACGGTACCATCTAGTGACAATATGATAAACTAATTGATACAAAAGCAATTCAAGCTAACACAAATACCAATGCGATATAAAATAACTAAGTTTCTAAATACTAATGTGTGTATGTATGTATGTATGTATGTATGTATATATATGTGAACCTACTAAACTATACAAGATAAAAGAATTATTATAACAAGACTCTAAAATTCGATGAAGAAAAAAAGTCATACACAGCGGAAATGGAAAAAGAAACTAAAATAACTCGAAAAGAAGAATTCAACTCTAGTGGGATCGGTAGCTAGGACCTCTGAGCGACAACAACACATCCTCTATCTGTTAACCTGGAGGTCAAAGAAAAACAAGGGGTAGTAAGTACAAAATACTTAGTGGGTATAAGAAGATAGTGCATGATATTAAAGTGCAAGGGAGTCAAAGGGAGCCGTTCAGGTAATGTTAATTACTAACATAAATAGGTGCGCTAACATAATGTCTACAAACCTGATCAACCATGTATGACCAATACATAAAGTGTACATACCGTACATTCAAATCCTGCACAAACAAATATATAACAACATATAACAAGCTCATAACAAGCACTGACTGTGGGAGAAATACTCTACCACAGACGGGTCCCATGAGCAGTTAGGGTAAGTAAAGAATCACTATTTGCGGGAGAAACACTCTACTATGTACGGGTCCCGTGGGCAAACAGAATATATCAATAGCTATCTAGCTACGGACTGCGGGAGATACACTCTACCATGGACTGGTCCCGTGGGCAGTCCAGATACAAAGCGATAATAACCAAGTAAACAGTAACCATAACATCCAATAGTAAAGCTCTACAAGCTACAATATGGTCTGATTTCACTAATGTATAAGCACGAGCCTAAATAATCGACACAGTTCAAGATACTCGATATCCTATACTACAATATGCTCTTACTAACGTATAAGCATGAGCCTAAATAACCAACACAATTCTGGTAGGATACTCGATATCCTACATTATGGTACAGTCTTGCCAACGTATAAACACAAGCCTAATTAACAATAAGAGCTTTGTAGGATACTCAATATCCTATATTATGATATGATCTTACTAATGTACATGCACGAGCCTAATGGCCAATAAGGCTTAGTCAAAATATCTTAACTATACTACAGTATGATATCACTAACATATAGGTGTGAGCCTCAACAACTGACACGGGTCCGGTAGAATACTTGATATCCTACATTAAGATATGTCATCACTATTATACAATCATGAATATAAATGTTGTGCCAGTAACTTAGTTCAACCTTTTACACCTATGCTACTGTATAGTATCGCTAGAATAAAAGTATAAGTATAAATAATAATAAATAGCATCGATAACAACGAGACTGCATAAATATCAAGTAGAATAAAATAAGGACAAACAGCTAAGTATCAATTCAAGAAGCAATTAGAGCAGAGTCAAGATAAACAAGTAGTTGCTTCCTAATAAATATATAAGCAAAAATAATCATGCACTAAGGTCAAAGAACTAATGAGGTCAAAGCAAGAACTAACCACCACAATCGTAGAATATCATAATCGTCTTCAAGACAAAAGGTCTGCTTTGAGCTCAGAGCCTACAAGTACCAGATACGAAGCGAATATAAATACTAGAGTCAAATTATTTTATCAACCTATTGATTCATTCTTATGTTAATCCATTAAGCCATCTATCAATTGATTTATTAATTAATTGATATTAATCCATCAGTTTATTTATTAATCAATCACCCATCCAAATTAATAACAATCTCATTAACTATTTAGTTAATTAAATTAATCAACTATTATTCTGTTAATAATTAATTATCTATTAATCAACTATCTAACCTTTCGATTAAATAATTTTATTTATAGATTAATCAGAATATTAATTGACTAATTAATCAATCTAATTGAGTAGTTAATCTAACAAATCATTAATTAAACTAAACCCAGATTTATAAAACTAATGTATACCTTCTCTCATATTCCCCTCCAACAACACCATGGCTAGCGGCGGTAGGTCAGCGGTCGACTTCGACGGCGAGCACAGACTGGACAGTGCAGCGGTAGGAGCTCCGGAGTGGCTCGGCTGAAATCGAGCAGCAGTGTCTGCTCGCGGTGAGAAAGAGAAAACGACTGTGTGTGGCTGCGACGATGACCGTCTACGACGTCGGGGATCTGTCGGCAGATTGCTAAGGATCCGGCGGTCACTAACAGCCGTAGTGGCGGCGCGCTGCTGAGGTTCCTGGGACGGAATGGCGTCCTGCGTCCGGCGAGTAGTGGCGGCAACAGTCGCAGCACGCGTGTGTCGCGCGTGCGGGGAAGAGGAGAGGGGCAGCGTCGGTGGTCGGACATCGGAGTGCTTGCTTAGCGAAGCTCCAGCGGTGGCTGAGTCGCGACGACGCGGCAGGTTCAGCGAAACGGCGTGTCGTGCGGGAGCAAAGGAGAGGGCAGCGATGGTTTTAATTAAACGAAACCTATTGTTAGAATTCAATTAATTCCTAATTTAAATAGGATAATTAAACAACCTTTCTAAAACCCAAATCGATTTATTTTAATAAAATATTCATAAGTTTATTTTACATTCTAATAAATTCTAATAAAATCATATATATTCTTTTATATAAATTTCATTATTTATTATTAATTATTTCAATATTTTCTTTCATATTAACTTAAATAAATATCAAATTTTATTAGTTTGATTAATCCCTATATATATATATATAATTATGATATATAATATTATCAACCAGATATGTTGGAGTATCCGACTACAAAATTAGAAGTCAAAATCATCGGTTTCAAAAAAAATGATTTCAGAAATTTCATTGATGGGAGTATTCGCCTTCAATAAATAAGACATATTACTTTTATTATTTTCATTTTCTGAATGATGTTAATTCGTTTAATAACTCGGCATTGGTCAATGAAGGATTTGACAATTGAAAAAGGATAAATCAAAAAAAAAAGTGCATTTCTTGTTTATATGGGTCCTATAGCCTCTTCGCCTCATATTATATGTAAGAGAAGAGTTGAAAAATGTGATAGAAACCTTAACAACATATTGATAATGTGATGCATGCCTAATCTCAAGAGGAAAAGGAGAAAAATCATTTGCGTTTGAGAACCTCAATTATAACTGTTCACTGGCTAGCACTTCAAGATTGTGCCTTTAGAGGTAACGATGAATCTCTATCTTCATCAAATCATGATAATTTTCTTGAATTGGTGAAGACTTTTACAAAAATGAGTACAAAAATTGATGAAGTTGTACTTAAGAATGCTTCAAAA
>JBBUKS010438911.1:0-18363 GCA_038050645.1 Hedychium gardnerianum
ATGTAATGAATTGATGTTCCTTTGATTTTTGCCCTACGCTATTCTCTCTTAATTGAATGAGGTCCCGGGTAATGATGGGATGGTTAGGTTGTTAATAATTAATCAAGGGGTTTAAGATTTGAATCTCAGCTACGATGTATTGTAGGAAATTTTCCTTCTAATGAAAAGCGGGCCTTAAAATACTGGTCATTTGGATGAACCTTTATTAACACTTCCCTATTTATTTTGATGGCCGATGAAAAATTTTTGTGGGACCGAATCGATCACTTCAGATCTAACGTTACTATTAATTATTATTATTATTATTATTTTTCTTAATTGAATGAGCCCTTCTAACTACCATGTCTGCCATATTAAATGTTTCTCGCAGATGTCGACTATCCAACAATTAATGTTTTTGTAAGCATCCGAAGAAAAAGTTGAGGGCATAACACTTGGTGGAGCCACTCCTTTGACAAGATAGGAGTTCACTACTTAAATTGAGAAGCAAGCAACCATGTTCTCGTCGACAGCGAGCTGAAGAGGAGAGAAAAAGATGGACTCGATAATGAGACTGATAGCTTTCCTAATCCTCGCATGTTGTAATTCCCTTCCCAGAGGTCAGCTCACAGCTTCTTCTCAGTGTCGTAAGTCACATCACAAAATTGAACTTGATGTGGTGTGTTACAGGAGAAGGAATTGACGGCCTTAAACTAAACTACTACTCCAAGAGCTGCCCCAAAGCCGAGGAGATTGTTAAGCAGGAGGTCGTGAAGCTCTACAACGAGCATGGCAACACGGCCGTGTCCTGGGTCAGGAATCTGTTCCATGACTGCATGGTCGAGGTTAGCTTGATCAACTCCTTGCTGATTTTTCTGGTGAAATTTAGATTGAAATGGTCGTGTTGTGCAGTCTTGTGATGCATCTCTGCTGCTGGAAACCAGCAGCAGCATTGTGTCGGAGCAGTCAAAAGATAGGAGCTTTGGGATGAGAAACTTCAAATACGTGACCACCATCAAGGAAGCCCTTGAGAGGGAGTGCCCGTCCACCGTTTCTTGTGCTGATATAATTGCTCTCTCTGCAAGAGAAGGCGTTGTCATGGTATGTATAATCGTGGACGATCCTCAAGATTTGTTAGGTGCTTTTGAAATAATGTATCTTCAAGGTAAAGTAATTTTGATCAAAACTATTCAAAGGGGTGTAGTTTTAATCAAAACTGCTTTAATATAATACAATTTTGATAAAATTATTTGTGCCTTGAAATCTCTTCAAAGTAGAGCAACTTTAGTTAAAGTTGGTCTAAGGTAGTTAAAGTTGGTCTAAGGTGGTCTAGCTTTGGTTAAAGTTACTTAGAGCAATTTTAATCAAAGCTGCCGGTGCAAATTTACTCAAAATTCTACTCCAATGAGTGTGGGAGCAATTGTAAAACACTTAGAGAAATTAGAGTTCAAATCAAATAAATATCTTATAAATTGATTTTAAAATATGCATAACTTGTTCTACTGGAACTTATTCAGCAGTTTACTTTTAAGATTGATTGGGTGAAATATTCAGACACCTAATTTGTATAAAAAAAGGTCAAAATTACTATAAAAGTAGAGTACAAAAGAATATTTTAGATATCAGATTAGGCGATACTATTTTAATAATTTTTGACAGAGAAAAATATGAATAACTAAGGGGCCTTTTGATTTTCTGCCTGCATACTTTTTTTTTTAAAGTGTTGAAAATAATTGTGGTGGTCTTCTTTGTAGCTTGGAGGTCCATATATTTCCATGAAAACTGGTAGAAGAGACAGCAAGCAAAGCCATGCAGACGTGATCGACAAGTTCATCCCTAACCACAATGACTCCATGTCCCTCGTCCTCTCCAGGTTCAAAGCTTTAGGAATCGATGCAGAAAGAACTGTGGCTCTCTTAGGTAAGCACGATCAACAAATAAACAAGGGTATCTGACTCCCTTCTCTTCCATCCAAGTAAACAAGAGTCGACACAGTTTTGCCTTGTGCTTTCAGGGGCTCACTCTGTTGGTCGGGTCCACTGTGTCAACCTCGTCGGCCGTCTCTACCCCACCGTCGACCCGACCATCGACCCCGAGTATGCTAAGTACCTTCTCTACCGCTGCCCGTCGCCGAACCCCGACCCGGAGGCTGTGCTCTACTCCCGGAACGACCGCGTGACGCCGATGATCATCGACAACATGTACTACAAGAACTTGCTGAGCCACAAGGGGCTGCTCGAGGTCGACCAGCAGCTGCTCTCCTACCCGGCCACTGCCCGGTTCGTGAAGCTGATGGCGGCTGACAACGGCTACTTCTACGATCAGTTTGCCAAGGCGATGCTGTCGATGTCGGAGAACGATCCGCTGACCGGAAATGAAGGTGAGGTCAGGAGAGATTGCCGGTTTGTCAATGCTGCTGCATAAGTGTGCTGCAGTGTGTGTCTAAAAATGGGTGGGATTCTGATCGCCCACAAGGTGTTTGATTAGGTCTCCGGTAATCTGTATCGAAGTGTCTGAAGCAATAAACACAATGTGCAAGTGCAGAAATAGTGATTTATGTGTCCCGGGACATGATGCAATGATAAGCCTCAAGAAAAGGGTTTAAATCTTAGGTCGATCATTTTCGAACGTTCATGGAGTTCGAACTACTAGTGACGCTAGAGTGAAGTAGCCCGGAGTGATCGCGTCCGACACTCGTAGTTCACAGTTCATAATCAGCCCGGGTAGATCACCCGGGCTGGCTTCATCAGTGAATGGCTGGATTAATAAAAACTAATAATAATAAATAATGATTTATGAGCAATAAGCACTTCGATTTGGAGGAAAAGATGAGATTTCAGAGGTTGAATTCTAAGGATTTGAGAAGGTGATCGAAGATGTGATACACAGACTTGTTGATGCTGTTGCCGTCGATGATCCTCATCGTTCTTGGTGGCTGCGGCGGCTAGTGGCTGGTGCGGAGCTCAAAGACCAGCGAGCCCTCCTCGGCGCTCTGCCATCGAACTACCTCGAAAAATCTAAAACCTAATTTCCTTCGATTGGTCTCCCCAACCGATCGGCCGGTGCCAGGTTGCTACCGCAAGCTACTGCGATCACCGATGCAGGATCGGATCTGAAGACGATGTTGGTTAGTTCCGACTGACTGAGTGGATCCAGAAATCCCTCGACGGTGCTTGTTTTTTCTCGAGCTCGGTCTTCAAATCCCTCGACGTGATCCCCAAACCTTCGCCTTGTCCAAGTGTGGCTCCTTCCTCGGGCAAAGGAGCCGAAGCTAAACAAGTCGAGAGAAGAAGGAATACCCGCCGGATTCGAGTCTTCCGGCCACCAACGCCGGGATCGACGAGTTCCCGAGAGGCTCCTGCCCCAATGGCGATTCCTGCTAATCAGAGGTTTCGCTGATTAGGGGGTTATTGAACTCACCGGAAACAGGGCTAGGATCTGGATGAGTGCAACAAGGTATGCTCTTCTTGCTGTATTCTTTCTCAGGCGAATTTTGCTTTCGAGAATTCGTGTGCTTGTGCCTGTTTCTGGTCTTCTTTACCTTGCATCTCCTGCGAAAGCCATGATCGAAGCTGAGAACAAGGAAATCCTCATCCTCATGAAAACTGGAGCTTCAGACAGTGACTGGCCAGACTCCGGAGAAGCGCAGGGGAACACTGCCATTCAATTGAGCCCCATCAACAGCGGCGGCTTCTTTTGCGCAGCATGATCACAGTGCTCGTGCAAAATCGTGGTTTAGGCTAATTTTTTTTTGTCGTGAGATGAGCTGTTGACTAGTACATGAAGTGTTGTCATAATGAGGTACCTTATGCACTAGTCACTATTCGGGCTGGCTAGATTAGCCCCCGTGATTTACTTCCAACGTGTTGGTCATGGGACGGACTGGCAGGAGCGCTGGGGGCGAGGCTAATTTTAATTTTGATCATCATATGTGCTTTTATCAATGGACATACAGATTAAAATTAGACTAATTCACAAGTAAAAATGACTGAATTCATCCCGAGAAACAATCAATGAATCGCGTTGTTTAAGATCTCGAAATCAAACAACGCGAAATAATTAAAGTTGCATGACTTGAAATTCAACTATTGCTTTAAATTATAAATTTCAAACCTTACGACCATAATAATTAAAGTTTTTTTTTTAAATTTTTTATTTCATAAACCTCTTCAAAAATTTGGTTGAAATGTTTTAAAAAACTCATTTAAAACTTTAACTGTTGAAGATATTCAAAGCCGTCACTGATAAAAAAATATAAATCTAAATAATAAAAATCACACAATATTTACCTCGTAATCATCCTCTAAGATCGCCATTGTCGTCGGCGTCATCGCTTCACTTACTCTTCCCGATATCAACGGGAAGACAACGCCTCATCCTAAAAGCGACTTTTCCCAGGAAGATTTTCATTTTACCCCTCTTTGCTTTTTAAATTCGTAGAATAATCCTCCAAACGACGACCTTCTAACTATTATCGATTAACTGAATTATATTTATTGCTAAATCTAGTAATTATCTTTTCATATTTTAACAAATCAAACACAAATTTTGAAGGGAAGAATAACAAACGAATTCATTATTATAAAAAGTGTCCTATTTAAAAATATATATATATATATATTTTATAAAATCATTTCAGTATAAATCGTAATATATATCATTAATTAAAAAAGTTCATTTTGAATTTAACAATGTCAACTAATCTATTATATTATCCCCAAAACGGGACCCACTGAATTTGAGCCCATCAAATTCGAATTCGAATTCGGATTCAGATCCGATAATAAATGAGGGTCGAGCAATTTGAAAACAGTAAATTAGGGTTTGGTGCTCCCGCTTCACTGCCCCCGTTCCGTTCGTTGAAAAGTCCTCCTATAAAAGCCTCACATCCACTGCTTCTTCCCAAGTCACACGGCGACGTTAGAGCTAGAGACTGCTGCATCGCTGCCACGGTCCCAGGCGGCCCTTAATCTTCTTCTCCAATCCGCTGCGGCGGCGCTTTTTTGTATTGTCAAGGTATAGCTCTCCGCCCTCTGACTTAGGGTTCCTTCCTAAACCGCTCAGATTTATAGATTTTTGAATCCATTTCATGGTTTCCATGTTTTCGATGCTTTTTTCTTCTTCTTGCAATCGATTGATTTGGTAGGCGGCGGATCCATTTCTCTGCCTTCCAGTTTATTTCAAGTGTTTACTTGTGTAAACAAGTACGTCTCTTGTATGTGGATGCACTCTGCCATTCGGTGGAGCTTTGGTTGTTTCGACAAGGATTTAAATTATTGTATTCGTACTAGCTTCTGCACCATAGTAGTTCGGTTTAGGGCCTAGGGTTGATACTCATTTGCCTCATGGAATACTTTTTATTTTTACTGACATGCAAAAACTTTATTGTGTGCGTGCGTGTTTTGTTTTGTTTTCCTCTTCATTTGAGTTGGTTTGGACATATATATATTCTCACTAGGTTGTTGATTATTATGCTTTTGAATGTCTTAATCAGACTCTTTTGTGCAAGTATTCTATTTTGTTCATCAAGTTTTCACTGGTCTTTCTGGGCTTAGAAGATATGAATTAGGAACTTTTTTTTTTTTGCTTTTTAGCAAAACTGATGTTTTCTTCGTTTGTTATTTTGTTTGTTAACGGTGTTTGTTGGTACTAACAGGTCATGCATACTTTTAGATTGCATTTGAAATTACAGCTTTTATGTGGACATAGAAACTTCTAATTGTTTTCTATCAACTGCGATGTTAAACATAAAGCCAATTAATATATCATTTGCTGAATAGTTTGTTGTAACTTGAGATGGACATACATCATCATAATTAAGTTTGTTCTTGCGTGTTAGATAATTTTCTCCTGGTAGATTATGGATAAGCACTGGATTAAGTTGCTTGCTTTACTCATTATCTTGTTTTCTGTTTGTTTATTGTTCTTTAGTGCCTTGAACATGGCGATGGAGATAACACAGGTCCTGTTGGCAGCTCAATCTGCAGATGGGCAGATTCGAACTGTTGCAGAAGAAAATCTTAAGCAGTTTCAGCAACAGAATCTTCCTCTTTTCATCCATTCATTATCAACTGAATTATCAAGCGAACAAAAGCCTCCTGAATCTCGAAGACTTGCTGGTATTATACTGAAAAATTCTCTGGATGCAAAGGATGTTGGTCGTAGGGAAGAACTTACTCAGCGTTGGGTTAGTGTGGATCTGTCTATCAAATCCCAAGTGAAAGAGTCCTTGGTGCAGACACTTGGATCATTGGTTCCTGAAGCACGACATACCTCTTGTCAAGTCATTGCTAAGATTGCATCCATTGAGATACCTCGACGTGAATGGCAGGAGCTTATAGTGAAGCTGCTGAACAACATGACTCAGCCAGATTCCTCTGCTCCATTAAAGCAAGCAACATTGGAAGCATTGGGCTATGTTTGTGAGGAGATATCACCTCAAGATCTGGAGCAGGAACAAGTAAATGCTGTCCTGACTGCTGTTGTGCAAGGCATGAACCAAATGGAACATAGTTCTGAAGTCCGTCTTGCAGCTGTCAAGGCTCTCTATAATGCTCTAGATTTTGCTCAGGCCAACTTTGAAAACGAGACAGAGAGGAATTTTATCATGAAAGTTGTATGTGAGATTGCTATGGCTAAAGAACCAGAAATCAGACAAGCAACTCTCGAGTGTCTTGTTTCGATAGCTTCTACACATTATGGTTACCTCGAGCCATATATGCAGACTCTTTTTACTTTAACTGCGAATGCAGTGAGAGGAGATGAGGAGCCTGTTGCTCTTCAAGCCATTGAATTTTGGAGCTCAATTTGTGATGAAGAAATTCATATTCAAGAGGAAAGTGAAGAAGATGATACTGGTAATTCTCCACATTCTAATTTCATTAATCAAGCACTTCCTATGCTTGTGCCTTTAATGTTAGAAACACTGCTAAAGCAAGAGGAGGATCAGGACCAGGAAGATGGTGTCTGGAATTTGTCTATGGCTGGGGGGACTTGTCTTGGACTTATTGCAAGAACTGTTGGAGATGCAGTTGTTCCCCTTGTGATGCCATTTGTGGAGAGTAATATAACAAAGGGTGACTGGAGGTGCCGTGAGGGAGCTACTTTTGCATTTGGTTCAATTCTTGAAGGTCCATCTGTTGAGAAACTTGCACCCCTTGTTCATTCTGGACTTGAGTTCTTGTTGAATGCAATGAAGGATCAGAATAGTCATGTCAAGGACACAACTGCATGGACCCTTGGTAGGATATTTGAGTTCCTGCATTCTGCTAGTAGTGAATATTCAGTTTTAAATGCTGCAACCCTTCCACGGGTAACGACTGTTTTATTGGAAAGCATAAGAGATGTTCCAAATGTGGCTGAAAAAGTTTGTGGAGCCCTTTATTTTCTTGCTCAGGGTTATGAAGGTGGAGATTGTAGTTCATCAATCCTCACACCTTATCTTGGTGATATTGTTACAGCTCTCTTATCTACAGCTGATCGTGTAGACACAAGCAATCCCAGGCTTCGTTCTTCTGCTTATGAAACACTAAATGAGTTAGTCCGATGCAGCAACCTACGTGAAACTTCAAACATGGTCGCGCAATTCCTCATGGAAATAATGAATAGATTAGGTAAAACTTTGGAGCTCCAGATTGTATCATCTGATGACAGAGAAAAGCAGAGTGATCTGCAAGCTCTGCTTTGTGGTGTACTTCAAGTAATAATACAGAAATTGAGTAACTCAGATGAGACGAGTTCCATAATAAACCATTATGCTGATCAGATGATGGTCTTATTTCTACAAGTTTTTTCTTGCCGTAGTTCTACTGTGCACGAAGAAGCGATGCTTGCAGTTGGTGCCCTTGCTCATGCTACAGGGCCTCAATTTGTCAAGTACATGCAAGAGTTTTACAAGTATTTAGAGATGGGTTTGCAGAATTTTGAGGAGTATCAAGTCTGCTCAATATCAGTAGGTGTTGTAGGCGACATCTGCAGAGCATTAGATGATAAGATTCTTCCTTATTGTGATGGTATTATGAGTCAACTTCTAAAGAACCTATCAGATCCTGTTCTGCATCGATCTGTCAAGCCTCCTATATTTTCATCTTTTGGAGATATTGCTCTTGCAATTGGTGAGCACTTTGAGAAGTATATTCCTTATGTGATCCCCATGCTGCAAGGAGCTGCAGACCACTGCTCTGAGTTGAATCCCGATGATGACGATATGCAAGAATACGGTAATCAACTTCGACGTAGCATTTTTGAGGCTTACTCTGGTATCCTTCAGGGATTCAAAAGCTCCAAGGCAGCACTGATGCTTCCTCATGCTAACCCTCTTTTGAAGTTCATCGAAGCTGTCGTTAGCGATAAGTACAGGTAGGAATAGTCCCCTATAATTAATATTCTTCTTTTTTGCAACATCTAAAGATGACCTCAGATTTGGTTCTTTTTCCAGGGATGAGGAGGTAACCAAAGCTGCAGTTGCAGTGTTAGGAGATCTTGCAGATGCTCTTGGTCCGAACACAAAAGTCCTGTTGAAAGACCACAGTTTTCATGTTGAGTTACTGGGAGAGTGTATTCAGTCGGACAATGACCAATTGAAGGAAACTGCTGTTTGGACACAAGGAATGATTCACAGGGTATTAGTGTCATGAGGCAAGATTTATACTACCACATTGCATTGGAGGTGTTCATTTACTTTCCCCTTAGTCTTTAGCAGTGTATCACAGTTTCTGTTCTTATATTATTTCTGCCCTTCTTTTGTGTCCTTAGTGTCGTTGTTTTCTTACCTTGGCTAAATGTTCGATATGGAGCTCGAACTTGGTTTACGGTCCACTGGTTTGTGGTCAGAAAACATGAAATTCATGGAATTGAATTTTCTGCGAAACTCTTCTCTTTGCCTTTTTTTTATTAGATTTGACACGATTACTTGTATTCAATCTCTCAGATGCTTCAGGTTGTTTCTTCATTATGTTTACTTTATTGAGCATTTCTGACTACTTAAATTATCACTCATTTTTGGATACCATAGGGAGACATATTATGTCTCATCAAATATACTGCACATCTCCTGACTGTAGCCTTGTGACTGCACACCTTCTCTATAGTCACACTATAAGATTTACCCTTCATCTTTGTCGTTCTAATAACCTAGGAAATTCGTGTGTAAAGGATTATATATATCTATTAATTCACTTTAGAACTTGGTTTGATTATCTTGCATACAATGTTGTGTTAGTATAAAATGTTTGTTATATAATTTTTTTACAGCGAAAATCATTTTTTGTAATTAATGAATACAGGGGGAAATATTTTCCCTCTTCTTTGATATTAACTCTTATTCACAAAGGAGGGCTTGTGGATGACGACATAGGGTGGAGGGAGGTTCTCATTTGATGGTGGAGGTCATAGGTGGGCTCTCGAGGTTGAGGGCAAAGGGGCGAGGCAAAGCATGCATTTGATGGAGTGCAAAGAGGAGCTTGTGAATGATGATAGAGACGGGAAAGGTGGCAAGAGGTGAGGCTTCCTAGTTGAATGTGGAGGCGGAGAGGGTCTTACGATGACATAGTGAAAGGGGGATAATGGAAGAGCATGGAGAGAGGGGCTCACAGTCAGTGGCAGAGAGCAGAAGGGTTCACAATGAATGGGGAAGGGATCATGGCCAAGGATAAGGCAGAGGAAGATTGTGGCCCATGGTGAGATTGTAAGGGGTTAACAATTTTGAGTGAATAAGATAGGTAGAGGATCTACTACTATTTTCCACTACCAAAAAAGCAACAAAGTATGTATTTAAGATTCCGGCAACATGTGATTTTGCTGATGGCTTATCAGTTGGTTAGATGTTGGCAGTACTTCAAGAATTTGAACTTTTCATGAGTTTGGTTTTCATTCAGTCACTGGTTTCTTTCAGAATTCCAGTTCATGTTGTAGGCCTTGCTGTTACTGGGATTTATGGCCCTTGCCAGGATAATGTTAGGATGCTTTCTTCAGAGAACTTCTTTGGCTGAGATACATCATTGAGATTACATGGGTGTTAGGAGGTGATTTCGATGCACCTATCTCTGATTCTGAGAAGCTGAATTGCGTAGGTAGCAGAATTGGGGCTAGGTTACTAAACGAATGAATTTTTTAAAACCAGTTAAGATTAGTGGTCTTCTTTGGGAGTTTTTTTACTTGGTGCAGTGGTTACCGTGAACCCACGTTTGTTTGCTTGGATAGGTTTTGTGTAAACCAAGCAGCTGATGAATGGTTTGCTGTGTTTAAAACTCAAATCCTTAATAAGAGGCTCTTTCTGATCGTAAACCTATCAGATCAATATGTGGACAGAGTAAGATAAGGAAGTCTGTTTCAATTTGAAAACAGATGGTTTCTTTTTCCTGAGTTTATGAATATTATGGCTCATATTTGGCTAATGAACTGAATGATTGGTTGTGCTGCTGGAACTTGGACAATTAAGACCAGTAGGCTAAGGAAAATAAGTGAAGGATGTGGCAGGCAAGTATGGCTAAAGATGAGACGTATAACGAAGAATTGGTTATTACACGACCAGTTTGAGGATACTAGTATGGTTAGACCTCTGACTAAGCAAGAATCCTTGGAGTAAAAAAATCCCTTCTTACAGGACTTGACACACTAATGAAAGCAAAGGCTGTTCTGCCGGCTGCAAAGAGCCAAGCTTAATTGGATTAGAGAGGGACATGAAAACACTTTTTATTTTCAGAAAATTGCGCAAGATAGAAGTAAACAAATTAGTATCAAGTTCATACACTGAAGAAGTTGATAGTCTTGATAACATTCACTAAATACTTCATAGGAATTCTTGGTGTGAAAAGTAGGCAGATTCATTACAATTGATTATCAAAAAAAATCTATAAAGAAGATGCCTCATTAACTGAGCTTTCTGAACCATTTTCAGCAACTGAAATTGTAGATGCTGTGAGACTTTTGGGCAGAATGATGACTCCTGGACGTGATGTTGCAACTCAGAATTTTTATCTTCAGCATGGAATGTTGTCAGGCAGGATGTGCTAAATATATTCAATGAATTCTAAGATGGTGTTCTGGATTCCTCAAGACTCAATTATGCTTACATTATTGTAACTTCAAAGGAGCCTGGTGCATTTCATGTTGGGGAATTTTGACTAATAGCCCTTGAAAACAGTATTGTAAAATTCATCTCTAAAGTCCTTGTCTTCAGATTACAAGGCATAATAGGGAATTTGATTTCTAAAATTGGATTTTCCTTTGTTAAAGGGAGGAATTGGTGTCATAAAAAGAAGAAACGAATAGCCACGATCAAACTTGACTTTGAGAAGGCATTTGACAAAATTAATTGGACCAACCTTCTCAAGTTTATACGTTTCTCTCCTAGGTGGCTGTGGTGGATGGAACTCGTAATGGCTACTGGATAATCTGGTGTCCTTTAAATGGTTCTCCTGACACTTGTTTCACATGTGGATGGGGTTTACATCAAGGTAACCCTATCTCACCTCTTTTTATCATTTTCGCTAACCTCCTGAGTTTGAATTTTGTTGAGGCCAGGAAAGCAGGAGTTATTCATGGAATTTCTGATCTTAATGCTGATATGGAGAGCCTATTGGTGCTTCAATTTGCTGATATTACTTTCTTGATTGTCAAAGTTAATGCTAAAGGAATTATCAATGCTGAAATGATTCTAGCTTGCTTCTCACTCTTTAGTGGCTTGAACAATAATTCTGAGAAGTCACAACTCATGATTTTGGGACGACAAGGAATAGATGGGAAGCTTCTAGCAAACATAACGAGCTGCAAACTTCAGCAATATCCTAAAATTTACTTGGGGGTTCCAGTTTGGGATATCTAAATCTAATAAATCCTACTGGAGAACATTGATTCAGAGGATGGCTAGCAGATTGGGGATTTGGAAAAATAATTTCCTATCCCAGGAGGATGTCAAACTCTAATTAACTCAGTGCTGGCATTCCTGTTCCTCTATCAGCCTTTGTTTACTTGTTACTGCCACGGGTAATCCATGAAATTGATAAATTGAGGAAACCTTTCCTGTGAAGTGTGGGGAAACTGACACTTAAAAGACACTCTTCTACAAGTTGGTCTTCAGTAACAAAGACCAAATAGTTTGGGGGTTTAGGTATCAGTAAGCTAGAAAGTTTCAACTTGGCACTTCTTTATTCCTGGTGGTGGAGGCTGTTAGATGTTAAAGTATAACTGCCGTCAGCAAACTTTTATTGCCGGGTTCAGGTTCAAAATTAGGGATGGCTGTAGTGTAATCTTATCCTCCAAAACTGTCTAGAGCTACTTTATGCCAATTGTTCAAAACCAATCCATCAAATTTGCTGATTTGGATCTCTCTAAATGGGATCCAGGATTCAAACTTCTATGATTCAGTTGATGCTCAGTATTTTTTATCAGCTACACAATCTGTGGAATCCATCAGATTAATAATGGGGACTGAAGATCTTATCAAATGGAGGTGGAATGATACTGGTCGATTCTCTGTGAAGTCTACAGTTTGTTATCAGATTCTGGTTTATGCAGCCCTTATGTGAATACAATTTGAACTTTTTAGCACAAGATAAAAAATTTTAGTTGCCTTGTGTTCAATGATGTGAAAGTATGAATCATTCGATCACCATTTTCAGCAGTGGGATATTGCTGGTACTTAATTTGAGTGTCACTGGAACTGGGCTCAACAATCGTATGGATTGGTTCTTTAGTGATGACAGGCGATCGAATGTCTTCTCCAGTCGGAAAATTATCATCACTATCTGTCGCGTGTAGATTTGAACTCTTTGGTTGAAATAGTTGAGATTTCCATAATGAGAAACAAAAAACAGAACTTGGATCAGGCTAGTTATGCTGTGGTCTAACAGAGCACCTTCTTCAATTAAAGGTGCACTACTTCTGGAGGGCCTCGCTATGTCTCTCTGTTACTCGGCATAACATTGGAAATCCTTAAACAAGGTAGTTCTGTAGCTAGTGAAGTGATTGAAGATCCAATTCAGCAGTTTAGCTCCTCTTACTCATTATCTTATCATGATGCTTGGAAAGCAGGTATATTTTCCTTGTACTATCTCCACTTTCTTCTTTACAACTAAACATGATATATGTTTTTTTTTTTTTTTTGATAATCTAGGTGTTTGATTTTCGCCTAACTAATCTTAAATCATAGATTATGCACATTCAAAAATTTACCTCAAAATTCAAAAGGGTGCCCCATTTTATGGGAGGGGTGTATTTTTTTTGGGATTTATTATCAAAAGAATATCCCATTTTATTATAATAATATTAATTGATATTGATAAAAAATAATGTCTATGTTGATCTGATTAATTTTGATTAGAGATAAAATATTTATATTATAAGAATTACGAAGTGTAATTATTATAATATAATATTATTAATGTAGATTAAATTTGAAGTGCTATGCTGTAGCAGTTGTTAAAAAAATAATTGTTTTGAAAAGTAAAATGTATATAGATAATATGAAACGTTTTTTTTTTTGATAATAAATAATAAAATGCTCGTACAAAAGATGTCCTTTTAATTGTTGGCTTAAAATATTCATCTCAAAACCTCTTTTAATGCTCGTTTTTTTTTATAAAATCAAATTAATCATTTTTAATTTAATATTATTCGATTTAATTTTTTTTTACTTCTTGATGTCAAATTTCTCATAAAAGGAACAGAAATCAAGGGCTGTGACAGAGACTTCATTGAATAATCATGCAACTTGCAGCACAACTTGCCACCACAGACCATTGAAATTTACCGTCTAACAGCAGGTGCCCGATTGAGAGCAGCAGCCAAAGCAACGAGCGACTACTACTACTACAACTTGCTGTTGATTGCTGGCTGCAAGTTGCTTGTATCATTCTCACAGCCTGAGCCAACTTGCACTGCTGCTTCCTTGTTGAACAAGGGGAGGTACTACTACTTGTCTCATGCAACTTGCTTATATATATATATATATATATATATATATATACACACACACAATCAAAGATAAAATTGATGGATGTTATGAGTCAATCAAGGAAAATGCCAAAATTATCATTTAAGACATTTATTATTGTATTTGTTGTTGGTAGGGTATTGTTGAGTTTTACATCATGTTTGGTAAGCTAAAAAGTTTGAAGAAGGGATATATCCGAGTATTTTTGTTGAATTATGCCAATTTATATTCAATTTTAAAAATAAATGAATTTCTTCCGATCTAACCGCCCAAGATTTGCTCAGCGCCTTCCAAGTTTGAGAAATGATTAATGGCATTGTCCATAAATCAATCCAATCGAATAGTATAACAATATTAATATTTAAATTTGAGTTTAAAAAATATATAATATTCGAATTCAATTAGAAGTTCGAAAATATAAAGCTTTAGTTTGATTTGAATGGTTCGAATTTTGATCAGAGTAAAAATTAAATTATAATTTAAAATAATTTAAATTTAAATTCGTTCGAAATTATTTAAACTTTAATTTAAGCATATTAAAATTAAAATTATATAAAATAATTAAAATTTGATTCGAAGTTCATGAATAATTAAATAAAATATTATGAATTTTAATTCCGTTTGAAAAATTTATTCAACATAAAATTAAAATTCGGGAACAAGTTAGATTAAGTCCCCCGGAAGAAAATTTAATTGGCAAAAATTAAAAAACTCTTATTTATTTTATTATTATTTATTTATTTATTTATGAAAACATGCTTCTGTTTTTTTAAAAATATTAAAATAATGCTCGATTCTATTGTAGTAGATATAGTATAATTGATTACTACAAGTAGCTAAGTGTTATTTTAATATTTAAATAAAGAATACTTTTTTGATGAAAATCCTAATAAGGTGCCCTTTTGATTTTTGTTTTTTTGCTTAATTAAGTTTAATATAACAAACAGGGGAAAGGGTAAGTGGAGGAGAAAATATAGAAAGAAACAGAGAGGATATGAGAAATGAAGGCATTCATATTGATAGCTGATTACGTGGTTGCGACGCACCGCCGCCGGCGACGATCCTCGCCAACGACTGGAGGTTGCACTTGATGATGGTGTCGACAAACACCCGCGTCTCCTCCGCGGTGTTCCCCGGTGGCACGTCCACCACGTACGACTCCACCACCACCGTGCCGCCACCGTGGCCGCCTTCGCGCAGGTGGAGGGTGGTCACGGAGCGGTAGTTGGCGAGGCGGTGGTCGCCGCCGACGACGCGGAAGCTGAGGACGTGGCGCTCGTCGTCGAGGATCTCGAGGCGCTCGGTGCTGGTGGCGGCCGGCAGGCCGGAGACGACGCTCACCTCGCGTAGGGTGCCGACGGCGCCGTCGCCCGCGACGACGCTGCAGCTCTTGACGAAGTGCTTGTACGCCTGAGGCCGGTCGAAGAGCCGGACCACCGACCACACCGCCGCCAGCGGCGCCGCGACGAACTGCGTCACCGCCGAGCAGCACTGCTGTGGCCCCACGGAGTGGTCGTGGTGCCGCGCCACGGCCGCCGGCACGCCGTGCCCCGTGCACCGCTGAGGCAGCAGCGCCGGCCCGCAGTCTCCGCCTCCGCTTTGGTGGTTGTGGTGATGGTCGACACAGCCCGCCGCGGCGGCCGCCGGAGCGCAAGGCATTCCCCCGGCGAGGCGGCGACTTCTTACCGATTAGTCTGGAAACAGAGCCAGAGAGAAGGATGAGCAAGCAATGGAATTGGGGAGGAAGTGGAGGCTAATTATTTATAAAAAAAGATTTATTAATAAAGAGTTAAAAAAAATATATAAGTAAATAATTAAAAGATGCCTTTATTATTATTATAATCAAAAGAGTGTTTTATTTTAAAAAATATATTAAAAAACATTTAATATTTCAAAAATAATCTCATTTAAATTATTATAACAATTTTAATAAAAATTGCCGACTAAAATAGCTTTGTTTGAAGCTATTCCAATTCCATGAATATACGGGCAAAAATTAAAAAAACGCCCTAAATTATGTAAATCGTCGAAAAGTGTGTCACTAGCCTTATTTTTAGTACTATTATAGCAAGTACAAACTAGTATAATGTATAAAATAGTTATTATAATGTGTATTATTTAATATAATATTGTTATAATATTTTAGTAGCTGATATAATTGTTATAAAATAATTTTAACTAATTTAAATAATTTTAACAAAATTTAAATGATATTGAATAAGTTGATAAATTATATAATAATTTTGATTAAAGTAAAATAATAATATTGTAATAGTTGATACAACTGTTATAAAATAATTTTAATTTTGAGATAATGATATAATGATTAAATTTTTTAATAAATAATTATGAGATTTAAAGTTTTAATCTCAAGTTGACGTATTATAAATTTTTTTTCCTCTAATGAAAAATGGATCTATGAATGTTGACTATTTAAATGGATCTCCATTAGTATTTCCTGATTTATTCTGATAGTTGATGGGAAATTTTCGTGAGATTGGACTGGTCACCCTAAGTTCGACGTTATCCGACCTGGTTAATCATTTTTTTATAAAATAATTTTAAGTAATTTAAATTTAAGTGATTTTGAATAAGTTAATAACTTGTATAATAATTTTAATTAAAATAAAATAATTAATTTTTTATATTATAATAACTATTAGTTATTAGTAGTTGCTATATAATTATTGCTAAGATCTTAAATTATAAATTATAAATTTTAAATATTATTATATTAAAATATTTTTTATTAATTTAATTAAAATTATTAAAATTTTATCAAAATTAATTTAAAATCGTTGTAGCTATTATAATACTACAATATTGTATTAATAGTTATATATTATAATTGATAATCGTAACTATTATAATAACATTAAAAATAAAAAAAATAATGAGTAATTACTGCACGTGGTAATAATTATCGAGAGTGGCTGCTACACTAATATTGAAATAAGAGGTATTTTCAAGATAAAAATTTGTTGGGTGTCCTTTTTATTAATTTTTATTTAAAAAAAATGATTTGATTTTTATCCAATAATATTTTGATTAGTTTTAATTAAATTGGATTAATTTTAATTAAAGTAAAATAATTTTCATTATTATTTAAATAATTTTGACTAATATTAATAAAATTTTAATTATAATTATTTACTAATTTTGTACAGTTTGAGGTGGTAATAATGATATTAGAGAGCGACTTTTTTGTTTTATTGTAAAAAAAATTTATTTAAGCAATTTATTTAAAATATCCAATTTTTAAAATGTATTTTATTTGAGAAGGTTATCATCAAGGTCGACACAATAGGCTGGAGCCCAATTAAATATAATAAAACATAAAAAATATATAAACTCATCAATTAAATATAATTTTAATAATCAAATAAATATTATCAAAAGATAAAAGATTTATTATATGCAATCTCCTGTAAAAAGTTACGAAGAGTCAATTTCCGAAGAACACGTATCTTCGATTTTTTTTTCTTTTATCCTATTGATTATAAATTAATTTTCTTTCATATTATTTAAATATAAATTATGAAAGATATTTTTTTTTTCATTATATTAATCTTGGAACAGATTGATGAAATTTGAGAGCGAGCATTTTATCTTTTACCATCGTAAAAATGTTGAGTGAGCGTAATCCTCTTATAAATTATTTTGATTCGAAATTATGATTATTAGATTAAAGGATAGCAATTTTACTCTGGTGCCTAGGCTCTTTTTCATAAATATTATAAAAAACTAATAATTTTGAATATTAAAATCAATATCGACAAATTAAATAAATAGTATAAAAGAATAATTACTTAAACTCCACCCATAAGATTTGAAAATTGAGAATATTGTCATAAAGTCTTAATCCTATTCAATTTTTTATTTCTAAATATACAATTGGATTGAATGGAGTTAAGCATATAAATCAAATCATAATTAATGATTGATTTTGATTGATCTGAATTTTATCTTTGCATCATAAGTTTTTAAAAATGATTATAATTTTATGTTATAAAATAGAATATGTAAAATTATGCTAGAGAACTCTATGACCGTTGAATTATTAATGATAATAAAGATAAAATTTATTATTTTAAAAGCTATTTTTTTTTAGTTTCATTCTTTTTTTAAACTTTTGATCAATTTAACTAAGAAATCAAACTAAACTAAATTTTTGATTTGATAGATTTAAAATATTATTCATAGATGAGATAGATGGATTCTAAGATTATTACAAATTGTAAGTGTATCTACTATATAATTAGAAGTGTGAATGGATCATATTCAAACCATATATCGATGGAGAGAATATTAAAAAAACATAAAACTTAGTTATAAAAATTCAAATTATTTTAATGTTTCTCAAAAATTTATATCATTGTGGCAAAAGGCGAAATGCTCGCCCTCAGCGCCCCCGCCAGTCCGTCCCAGGACCAACACGGAGGAGGTAAATC
>JBBUKS010439348.1:0-18351 GCA_038050645.1 Hedychium gardnerianum
TAATTCTTCTCCCTTCTTCTTCTTTCCTCTTCTTCCTCTTCTTCGTGTTTGTTCTTTCTCGTGCGTCTTTATCTCGTTGCTCGATCTTTTTCTCTCTTCCTCTTCTTCCGTGTTAGAGGTTGAGAGATGTTGCCCCTATCTTGCGCAACAGAGATGATTGGGAAAGTCCAAAATAATTGATGATAAATCTATTGTCGAGTTTATTTGCAGTTTGTTTTCACGACAAGTTTGTTGACTATATAATCAGATGTTTGATGCTTTTATTTATTTTGCAGCCGTACCTTCCTTTCTATCATTGGTGGTGTGGTTGCTGGAATATGGGGATTTACTGGCTTGACGGGATTTGTCTTTTATTTCTTGGTCATGGCGGTTGCTTCTTTGGGTCTTGCAGCTAAAGCAAAATTTTCCGTCAATAAATACTTTGATTCTTGGAACCGGATCCTAATTGATGGTGTTTTTGGTGGACTCATGGTATGCCTCTAAAGTGAATTTTTAGTAGTAGAATGCATCATTATGTTCCTTTCTGCTTTTTCCTATAGTTCTGCACTGAATTCTTGTTGGAATGTGTGAAGTATTTTTTTGAACATTTGCATCTATTTAGATAAGAGAGCTTGAATTGCCCAGTGGGCGAGGCTGATTCTTATTCTATACACTTGACGCACAAAAGTTAGTTTAGTCTGATAATAGAAATTATGGCCTAAATGCTTCGTTCCTCAGAAAGTTATATTACTGATACCATGGCACTATCTACCTTTTCAGCTATCTCCTAACTTTTCCTTTCAAAATTATTGCCAAATTCACAATTTTCTGTACATTAGGTTTATATACCAGAAAGTTACCTTTTACTAAGAAATTTGATCATTGAATACATCCTTTATTTCTGTTAATGATGTTTTGGAGAACACAAGTTTGTTGAAAGCTGCGCAATCAGGAAGCAGGCATCCTACTGATTGTTTTAAAGTATGAAAGAAATGCACTCTACCGATTGTTTTTAATATGAAATGCAATTATTCTATTAGTTGCTTTTTAACGTGTTAGACAAAAGGATCTAATTGCAGTTGAAGAGGTGGGATAGATTAGGTCTATTAATGTATTTTCAGGAGTCTTCTTTGAATGATGGTTGGATTGGTTTTCTCATCCCATGACTTTTAGGTTCATATTTTGGTTGGTTCTCTTCCCAATAGTATTTGATCATGAAGAATTGCTGCGCCTAAATTTATCTTTTTAGTAGTCCAGTTCATTTTGGGTTATCTTCCGCAAAGTTGCAGCTTCATCCAAAGCAATTGTTTCGCAAGATTCTCTTCTGTTTTTATGATAGCAGCCTCATCTTAAACAATTGTTTCACAAGATTCTCGTGTATTTATGATTTCGTGTACATGGGAAATGAATTCATTGGATCAGCAAACAGAAAGATAGAGCTAGAAAAGCCATGCTTAACTCCATAAATAGCAAAAGCCGATGTCAACAATTAATAAAATTTTCCATCAACTTGCTTGCAACTTATTTAGTCTATGGAAAAGTTGGATAAGTAATTAGTACTAACCGCAAAACTCAAGATTTTGTTCGGTGACTTTTATGGCTTCATAAAAAGCCCACCAACAGAAAATTAATCCATAAATGCTGTTTTGAGAGGTCAAATATTCATGCAGTTTATTTAGAAAAGTGTCTTACATAATTCAAATCAGTTTTACTTTTGCCAAAATTGTGGCAAAAGGATAAAATGGCTATTAAAATTTGCTGAAGTGACTATCATGTATATTTTACTTCATGTTAATCTTGATGTATAAAAATGGATACAATTGTTAAACTAATTAATATACATATGATTAGATTAAAACTGTCACTAATGGAGGTGAAAAAATTGTTGTTTGTATATTGTAGATATGGTTACGCATGTGATTTTTGAAAGTCAGTGGAGAAAATTGTTCTTTTATTGCTGATTTTTTTTCTTTAAGAGGATTTTTAGTTTGCATTTACAATGATTTCATCAGTGAATGTGCTTGATAAATGCCTATATATTACCTTCTGTCTTTTTTGCTTGTATGGTAGCTGATTAACCTCCATATTTATTTTTCCTTTTGTTGCAGTCGTTCGTGCTCTCCTGGGCGTATCCTTGTTTTACTGTTTTTTCTGACCTTTCGATTTAGCAATTCAAACTATTTGCATAATTCTAGGAATACTGTTATTTTTCTTTTCTATTTTCTTTTTTTTTTGACCTTGGAATGTATGCATTTATTTAAGTATGTCATTTATTTAAACTCCATTCTAGTTGATCTTAGTAAAGGTTGTTTCATGAGATATCTTACCTGAGATATACATCCCACTTATTAGCTTTCTGTTAGCAACCAAGTCGGAGAACAATGGTAAAGGTTTAGAATTGATTTTGTAATCTTGAAAGTAGTGTGAGAAGTAAGAACCTTAATGATCTAGTTTTTTGCTTGTGTAACCTTACTAAACTAGTGATTGTTTTGATATTAGACTAAACAAATATGAGGACTCTAGTTTGACCTTGTCATGATAGTCTTCTTAAGTAGTAGATGTTTACTGATGCGTATATAGCAAGTTCTTTGGCTTTATCAATGATTTGTATTACTTTGTGTCTTCCATCGACCACAAGCTAAGCCTCGTGTGATGCATCTGCTTTGCCTTGTAATATATCCTTGACATATTCAGATTTGCATATGACATTGTTCACATATTCTGAAGAATGGATCGAAACGCAAGATGATGACTTAGAGCTTCATAATTATCTTCATCTACAATCACAGAGCAGTGTACCTTGTTAGGCTCTTGTTGCCAAAGCTATTTTGATGCAGTGGAGACTATCATCTTCGATGTTCATGTGTTGCTTATTTGGTACTACAATTCACGGCTCAAAAGTTTTTCATATCATTTCAGCTATTTGTTTACCTATGCTCAACTCAAGGATCTCAGCGACGGTTTGATTTCGTTTGCTGATAATTGTTCCTGCTCAATTTATTGCTCTGTTTTTCATCTCTACTCAAGATCATGTTTAATTGGGAGGAAAAGTAGGACTAGGGAGATGAATAAATGAGTGAAACAGGAAGGATATCTGGAATGCAGTTCTTGGAAGACATTTACTGGTAAGACATTCCCGACTAAATGATTCTGTTTCTAGATGAAATTGTAGGTTTCTGCTCAACGATACCTCTTACATGGTAGAGTTTATTCAGCACATTCCCTTTCTATCATCCTCAGGATTATTAACATCCAAGACAATACCATCCACATCGAAACTAACAGCAAGAGCCTTGACAAATTGTTCCCTAATAGCAGAACCTATCTTTCTTGCTAAAACTTGTAGTTCAACCTAAAGGCAGTACATTAAACTACCCAAAGCATCATTAGGAGCAGCACTAGCCGAGAAGAGTTATCCTTCTCGTCTTCGTGCAACCACAACTTGCAACAACTATACTCATACCCTCATGACCACAACCAACAAAGGAAGAATGTCTTCATGAATTAGATCCAATGACAACCTACCTGTAAACCTATTTTGAGCTTCCAAATCTTTGGCGCGAAAAGAATTTACCAAACAAACACTTCCTTAAATTTGATCAAGCTTTCTCTAAATTACTCTCGAAAATAACCAGAACCTAAGATATCGATTATTGGATTCGTATTACCCAAGCTAATATGAGCAGCCCCAATGCTTCGATCAGAATGACAAGATCAAAATACTCTAAATCCATGCCATAGAAATCTTTTACCTATTCAAGCCCACCTAAAGAAGACTTCATTTGCAACCCTGAAGAAGACAAACCACCAAAGAAACGCATGCTCTTCTGGATCATCAAGTATCATTCCAGACAGTGTGATAAAACGATCGGTCACCATTATCATTGTCCGAGCGGAGTTCTAACGTTCCTCAATTGGATTCATGCTGACTGGTAGGGGTTTGAAGTTTCAAACAACTCAAGTGTCATCGTCAATTTTAGTTTTCTTTAGATTATTCTTGAGAATTAGAGAATTAGTTCATTGTGCAACTTAGTAAATTTGACGAAAGAAGCAATTCTCGTCGGTTATTATGAGTGTTTGGATGAAATATAGAAACAGTTGTAGCTGATTTACAAAAAGCAAATGCAGAATCAAATGGTAACAATGCAAAACTGAAACCTGAGAGAAGGCTTTTGTCAACTAAAAAAATAACGACTTTGCGATTAAATGTTTATTTTTTTTTAAAAAAAAATAACAGATTATGCATCAACAGTGGCAAACAAAAACTCAGCAGTTAAGACTCGTTTAACTCGATATAAAAGCAAGCTTTTAAACAATTGAATGGAACAAAATGTGCTCTAACTGGCTTAGAGGATCACTTTCGTGAGTTTTAAAAGATACATTACTTGCAAATATTAAACAACAATAGCAATAGTAGATTGCTAATTATAATATATACAACGATAACAATCAAATTTTATCCCTTTGCTAATTGTAATATATAGAAAATCTAAAAAACATAACATGATCAACACAAATTATATCTGTAGAACGTTCAAATTGTGACTAAAAAAGCTATGTAACACCAAATTGTCAGGTGTGAACTACTTCAAATATAAGTTCTTGGCATCAGCTGCACTATCTCACAGGATGTCAATCATTTGATGGCATCGAGCAGTCACTTCATTTCTTCAGTATGCCACTGGTATGCTTTGTCTATCGCTTGATTTCAATTCCTACACTTGAAGGGTTCCACAAATTACAGTGCTAAGATTCTTCTGGTGCTGGAAGAGCAAAATTCTGATACTTCCTTGAATTCACATAACACCAGGCAAACCTATCCTGCATAATTACCTGTGAGTATTTATATAATTGATAGCAGCTTCAAGGGAAGACAATAGACTGCATAGCCCAATTGGAAAAGTTTCAGGAATGATAGACAATGACACTCCAAGTACACACTTGATATTTATATTGATCACGTCTAATTTTTTTTTTTTAAATAACTATATCAGACACTTGAATCTGCATCCATATTGGATACTTGTACCCGAGACCAAGTAAAAAAAAGGTGATATTATCTCACAAATGGGAGTATAGAGCAACCAAATGTAGTCCCGTTCAGAAGAAAAATGAATGTTCAGCCTTCAGTTAATATAAATAAGCATATAAGTATCTATTACTTAAAATAACGTCAAAGAAGACATTTTGGCTTTTGTCCAACTTCACAGACATAATTTAGTGCCTCAAAATGAGTTGAACCATGCTGTAATTAGTTTCATGATTTACTTTTTTATTTCAATTGCAGATATTAACTTAACTAAGCGTTTCATTTAGGTTGCTCCGTCAAATTAATTTGACTAAGGGATGTGAAAAACTAATTGGGATGCCCAATCAACACTTTTTAAGCAAGAGAATTAAATTAAAAAAAAATCAGATCAATTATCTCTCCTATTATATTACCCCCTCTCAGCTTCTCTAGTGTTGCCTCTTATTCTCTTTCTCACCTTTGGGTAGCCATTCTTGCCGGAGATAACACGTAAATTCCATCAACTGCTGCATCAAAGGTGCAGATTCCATCGTTTTGCTGGCCTGGACGCTACTTATTTGTTTGCCTAAACACTTTCATCGCCACCCCAATACAACTGTGCTGCTTGTCCCTACAGATCCAACACCATGACATTCTATGGAGAAGAAGCACTACCGTGTCGATGGACTGTGACTACACACAGAAGACACCTCATCATTGCTGACAGCCCAAACAAGGTCAATCTAAAAGCTGAGTGCCCAGAATCTTTATTGTTGAGAAGGCAGTGTGGGAGAGGCATTGGTGGGGAGGAAAGATGACAAAGTACAAAAAATGTGTACCTCTTGACGATGGCAAATACGGTTGCATCTCAATCAGCAGTCTTGCATGAGAAAGAAGATATGAGAATAGAAACTTGTATAATAGACTTGAATCTATATGGCAGTGACACTGAGACCTCTTCTAATGACTTAAAGAATAATTTTAATGAAACCCACAGAAAAATCATCATTATAGTGATCAACAAGTCATGTTCATCCAAATTATTTTGGGGCAATTATATCTCTTCATTGAAATACATAACTTTATCCTTACTAATATTCAAATTAATTAAAACTATACAGGTAACATAAAAAAAAAAGCCAAGGGAAATAGACTAAGTATATTGAAAATAGTATAAATATAACAAAATATAATTTAATTTTAGTCTATTTTATTTGCAACATTCTCCGCTAAGGAGAATTAGAATCCTAACAAATTCAAGCGAAATTGTCTTCAAGAAAATCCTAATATTTGCCTCATAATCATCTTCATTATGGTTCATCTCATCTAATGAATAAGATAACGTTTAAAATTAATATGAGAAAAATGGATATTTATGCTTCAACTTGTCTTTTCTAATCGAGAAGATACATTACAAAGTATAAAAGGAAGCATATCGTCCACCATAACTTCACATTTTTCCTTGAGGAAATCAACCATGGAAAAAAATGCTGAACTTTAATTTCTCTCTGCCTTGTATTATTTTCATTATCATTATTTTATTTTTTGCAATTGTTGTTACATGGCATCTTCACCATGTGAATACTCCACCATAGTTGGTCTCAAGCTCAGATAAAATAGGAGGGTTTGAGTTAGGTTCCCAGTTAACATAAAAGATAGGCAAATGTTATGTATGGAGGATCCATATAGTTGATCCCACTAAAAACTTGATTGTTGTTGTTGTTGTTACATGACATCTGGAGTACTAGTTGCTTCTCTTCTCCTAGTTTATGATTGTCTATGATGCAAAATTAATTTTTGAGAAGAGGATTATGATGGAGAAAGCATGAGGGAAAGCTAAGATCTGTCATCTCACAACTGAGAGCGTGAGATCAAGGGCAGAAGACTAGTAGTGAGGATCTGCTAATATCCTAACCTCAGGGATGGTGAGTGAATCCAACATCAGGGAAGAGGTTAGTTCAATGCAATAAAAGATAAATTTTGTGTGCCTCAGGTAAGAGTCTCTTGATTTTGTGAGGAAGAAAAAAAAAAGATATCAAAAACTTATTGCTTGACAACAAACAACAATAGAATGAAAGCCTCTTTTCTACACTTATAAATAACTTAATCTCATTAAGTTGTAAGTAAAATTGGCTAACTACACTAGAAATAGTAAAAGAAAAAATAAATTAATTAAATTTCATATCTCGTAAAAGTGCAAACTCCGCTCATGACGAACTAGCCATGGCCGGTCCCAAGCTCGGATAAAGGAGGAGGGTTGTATTAGGTTGCCAGCCAGCATTAAACTATGACAAATTTCAATGAATCTCGTAAAAGTGCAATATCTCCTATACTAACAAAAGGACCCACATGTAGAACACTATTAGAAGAAAGGAGAGGGAAAAGAGAAAGGAGGGATGAAATCTAGACCACAAAACATTAACTAAATGATATTAACTTGTGATCCTTTTCAACTTTCCAGCCTTGTCAAATTAATTTGACCCAAGTTGATGACTTGATGAATGTGATTTCAATTTTTAAAAAAGTTCATTTACCTAATTGCAACATTGGGTATAATTCATGAATGATTTAAGATATTAGCCATGACTTAAATAATCAAAACTTAAAATGATAAGTGCAGGAGGAAAGTACCCACGATTTGAGTGCAATACATAAATAATTTATAAATGATGGAAGTATTGGTGGGCAAATATTCAGATAACCGTTAAATAGCATAAGTTTACTATAGATTGTGATTACCTAGATATTCCGTCTGTATTCTCAGAAGGGACTTATTTCATGAGCCAGTTTCAGTTGCCACTCAGGAACTAACCGTCTTGCTTGAGGGGCTGTAGCATGTTTTGCTAATGCAACTGCATCACCAGCATGAATTACGGAAATAATATCTTCAAGAAGTTCATCTCTACCACCTCTTAGGGGATCCTGTTTGCAGAAGATCTGTTTGTCAGAGTAAATCAAGAAAGTTTTTAAAAGAAACACAACTATCTGAAGAGGAGATGGACACAGCATAAAAGATCTGTTCTGCTGTTGCAGCAAGAAAGTAGGTGTGCATTAAGAGAGAAATATATGGTGCGACTAACATCTACAATGACGTTCTAGAATGTCACCCTATGCTCGCACGCACTTGCTTCTCACCTGAAACAGAACCCATATTACCCTTTACATTCTTCTTCACCCAGTCAGCTGCTCTTTCACTCATTTATTCTGTTTCTCGGTTATTTGCCTTCCAATTAAAAATAGGGGAACATACAGATGAAGACAAAGGATACAAGAGGTGAATCAGCAAAAATATTTCTCCTTTCTCTCCAAATGATCTCAAATACATGTTAACAGACAGCAGTTCATACATCGGCCATTATTTATTATTCACTCTAGACTCTATTGGAATCAAGTTCAAGGTAAGAAAGTTTTTTAAATAGAAATTATTTCATGCTACAGTTATGTTAAATGTAATATTTCGAACAATGTTAAATTATTCCAAGCTCATAATGTATCTTAACTCCAACATGCTAAAGCAAAGAATCGAGTCGGCTCTGGCTGTTGTGATTATTCAATTTAACTCTGGATTTGTGGGTTTTTAATGTGCTTTTCTTATCCAACAAGAAAAATCAGTTGTGCGCCTATTTTTACCAGAGATGAGAAGATTTTGGCAGCTTTTCAACACGAAAAATCAGCAATCTGCAGCTCCTTTCTCACATTTGGTTTTGTCCAAAAGTGGGGGGAAAGGATAGAGGCCTTAAAAAGTGGTAAAAAACTGGTTTAGCCCAGCATATCTTACGAATAACAAAATCAAAGTGGGCAGCACTGTGGATTTATCTACTTGAGGGGAAAGGAGCCAAATGAAGGAAATGAATGGGAAGGCAACAAAGTTGCCTTGTCCACTTCAGTCGATGAAGAAAAAGTAAGGATAAAGAATGGAGAAATTCAGAGCTCCTTTTCCAACTTCTGATTCTATTCAAAATTGGACAGAAGAGGATGGAAGCATTGGAAAGTGGTAAAAAGACTGGTCTAGCTCAGCATGTCTTAGGAACAACAAAACTAGAGGGACTATTGTTATTTTCTCTCATCCCTCTTTTTGTCTCTTTTCAAGTAGACAAAACAAAAGAACCCCTCTCCTTTCTGTCTCCTCTTTTTTTCCCTAGCTGAATAGTGCAAAGAAGGCACATAAAGGAGACAAAAGATTGAGAGAGTTAAAAATAGATGGATCAAGAAAGGAGGAATAACGACAAATGGTTAAAAGTAAAAACTAAAAACTAAAAAAAGGGCACAAATTAGTTTCATTTGGAAACCTATTATTTTGGTGGTCAATTAAACTGGTTTAAGCCAGTTAGTGTGCCCCATATAGACCAGTTTTTAGCACCATGATGGATTATATGCCATACAGATATCTTTTGATTCTTCACTAAATAAAAGAAGACAAGAAAATAAGCAAAGGATATCAGCTTAAACTGAGGGGGAAATGATAAAATAAGTCAATTGTTCAAATGCTCAAATTACCTGCAAAAACAAATCAGTGTGCGTCTTGCCTTCATACAAGACTAATCTAGCTTGAGCTCCAGCACTCTTAAGAGCATTAGCGAAGTCTTCACTGCAAAATTAGGTAGGTTGCCCACAAAAGGTCAAACCAAAAATTTGAATCAAATAATTGGAGTATTAATATAAAACAGTGAGAAGAACAAAAGAGGCAAAAAAAAAAAAAAATTAGCATACAGATAAAAGAAAGGAAAAACAGCTAATCATCTTTATCTTTTTATATATAATAGTTAACAAAATGTCACTGCATCCGATAGTAATGATTCCTTAATTAACCTTCACATTATAGCCAATTTGTTCCAACTGATTACTGCAATTGGTAAAGCTAACGGAAAATAGTCATCTGAAACATGGGCGCTTAAAAACTCAAGATTAAATGGTGATGCTGTTCTAGTGACAGATCTGAATTGAAGGTTAATTATAACTATTGTCAGAGTCATCAAATGGAGTTTTCAAGTCCAAGGAATTAGATAAAATTGATGCTAATGGTTGCAAGCAAAATGCACATACCAGATTTGTCTCAGAGGTCAGAAGTGAAAAATAAAATAAGGCATGGCGATGTGAATAAATTCTGACTTCTAAGAGCTAGTTCTTTCAACTTCCAACAAATATGTTTTTTAATAGAGTATAACTGTTGAATTTAGATCCATGGAGCAGAATTCAATTTCTGAGTTTGAAAATTTGAGTTTAATTCATCTATTCTTATAATGACAGTATGCAGACAAATATAGAAAATTGCTGAGATCAACAATGCACTATGTTTGAATAGTAATTTGATTGTCAAGAATGAACATATAGAAACCTGAACAAATTACTTCATAAGCATAAAATTTAAACAAGTATGATGGTAGGAAATAAGGTTTATACGATACAAACATGCTAAAGCAAGTTCTAATTATTTTACATAACTTTCATATTTGCAAGTTCTTAAGAAATTTCAGAAACTGTTGTTCAATCAAGAGTATATTTTTCATTGTAATGTTGTTAAATCTCCTGTAAGTTTGTCAAGCCCGACCTTGCAATAGAAGGTATTGAATAGTCGCCTGTTCCATGGAACAGAATAATCTGCGGGAGATGAGAAATAGCCGGCTCAACATTCTTATCCCGTGCAATTAACTCGGGAGAAAATAGCCGCAACGATTCTTCCCCTTCCATTATGCTGTCATAGGATTTCAAAGTTGTGGCATTGATATACGAGAGTGTTATTAAGCAGAAAATAGAAAATAGAGTAAAATAACACAGCAGTGCCAACCATGCAAATGACAGAAACATTACCTGAGAAAGATTCTGCGATACAGGCCACGATTATGGAAGTGATCGACCAACTTGAGCAAGTTGTATCTGTTGAAATTCCAGAACATCTTAGAATTTCTATTTTGTTCTAAAGTGAATACAAGAAAAAGGTAAATACTAAACAGGACACGTGCTATACAATCATAATGCAACAGTCAAAAAATAGCTCTGATTTGGAACAGTAAACTGAATTAATCAAACTAAGAATAATGACATAAGACACCAATGGAACTTAGAAGAACTCAAGTATTACCCCCCAGACAAACCAAAGTAGGTCTTTATTTGGGATACGCTCCAAGTTGTCTTTTCTCCTTTCGATTGTTTCACTGCCTGATCCAGTAGCACACAGGCAGCTATATGTGCACCAGCTGATTGGCCCATTAGATGGATCCTGCATATTAAATAATTTATAAGGTAACATATGTGAGACATTTGGAATGCTGATATTACTCAGAATGCACAAAACTATGGCCATTACACTTTTTTTTTTTTTGCCATTACATAAACTTTGTAGTTTCTTCTATTACTTTATTAGGCACCTTTACTAGTCAATCTGCTTAGATTGACACTATGACAGTGAATACATCAGCTGCCATTGAATATATGAGTAATTATGTTACTCAGACTTGGACTTGAGTACCAGTATGCCAAGGTAAGAATGAGGATCTTAGAACTAAATGTTCTTATATAGGGGATGAGCTTCGACTCCTTGAATAAACAAGAATAAACTTAAGTCTCAAGGAATGTGTTGAGAAGCTAATAAAAGAAAATATTTCCATACAAATATATGATTCAATGAATATCTAACCCTTCAACAATATTATCAAATCCTAGAGTGCACCACCTTTAACAATTACATCATCCTATGTTTGGAGAAGGCTCAAGCTCCTTTTATGTATACCCTAATAAGCATAACACCAAATTAGCGATCAATTAGAAGTTCCAATAACACATTTTAGATTGGAAGAAACCTATTTGATGGTCAAACATATCCAAGCACATTCCTATGTTGATTAATTGATATAGAAAATTATTTTTACTGGTATGACATCACCAACCACCACACACAAGCATTATTTGCCAAGATAATTAAAATCACTAAGAAACTTAAGCAAAATGCTCAAATCAAATTAGAATAAATAGGAACGCCAATCAAACATTAGTAAGAAGTGAGGCACAGTAGAGAAAAGTATATTTCATACACTGTCAGTGTAGTGGAATACAAAAGGCAATATAAAAATAGCACAGGCTTTCTAACGTTAGTGAAGGACCTTGATCCGCCATAAATTGATTCATTAACGGACTTAGGCAAGAATTTAGAAGAGAGATCAAACTATTTTCCCTGACATAAGGTTGTAGAGAGTGAGCATTACTTTCAGCATGAAATTCCACAAATCAAAGACGAAAAAGAAGTAGAAGATCCAATAGTTTCACAGACTTTAGTGTGTAAGAAGATAACCTCCAAAGCCCACTACTACATTAGTACTCTCCTTGCAATTCCCAAAAAAAAAGAAGTCTTTTGAGTAATCACATAATCTCTATACTCTTCAATATTGCTTGAACTTTTCATCTAGCCCTTTTGTACCAATGTCAAGCACCTAAAGCTGATACCTACACACTGAGTGGGATACAGACTTCCCCATGAACACATCTAAAAAATTGTAGAAAATAAGATTCATACATCTAAATCACTATACTTTTGTTGGATACTTTTACTCAAGTCCTAGTAATATAGCTACTCCTAGAATGCATGCAAGTATGCTATACATGTCCAAGCCCACATTAAATCAAAATTTGCAACTACATCCAAAAGTTAATCTAGATGTCTTTATTAGTTTAATTTGCAGTGAAAGTTGTCTAGAAGCATATATGTATAGTGATCAATAATTATACCGGTTAGGATCACCTCCATAGCTAGCAACATTGTTGCATATATATGATATCCCCTGGGAAGCATCTTCTATCATATCACTTATTGTACCTTGAGGAAAGTTTCTGCAAAAGAGAAAAATTCCAAACAAGATCAAGTTGTGTATCTCATTAAACATATATAAGTTCCATTTGTATGTGTTTCCGCATTACCTGTAATCTATGCAGGCAACTATAACATCTCTTTCTGCTAAACGTTTCCCTAGAAGGGCACCCCATGCTTTATAGCTGGAAAAAAAAAGAAAAAATAAGCTAACTAATAATCATTTAACAGTACAGTTGTTAAATCATAAGTAACTCAAGCTTTGTCATTCTTTACGATGAACTTAACTCACCCAATGATCCAAGCCCCACCAGTTACAAATGCAACAACTGGCTTAGGTGTACTAGTATCAAGCGGTAAATACAGATCCAAACTGTTTGGAAGAAATGAGTAGAAGAGAGGAATCAATAATAAACAAAATTAAGAAAAGAAAATTCACAGTTTTTGCAAGCCTACCGGTTTCTTGGTTGTTCTCCATAGATTACACTTCTACGTACATGTTTAGAGAAGAAATAGTAATAACCAACTAGAGAAAAGGACAAAGGTTAGTTAAGGCACTTCCCTCAAGGCCAACTTGATAAATTATATTGACTTGTAAGTTAACACCATAAGACCTGGTAGCAAAATTAAAATTCTAGTACAAACAGAATGGCCAAAAAGTGATCAAAAGAAGAAAATCATGTACCAGATGCACTAGGACAAAGTTTAGTAAGAGGTAGCACCTTGTATGAAACCAGGCATAAGTAATACAGCATAAAATCCAAGAGCAAGAAACCTTGAAATCCACCGATAACCAACTCTGCATGAAAGTAAATACTCAGTAATAAGCACCCCACTTTTACTTCTTCTAAACAAGCCTAACCAAAATGAATATGTAACTAAAAAAGAATAAAATTGTCATAAGTATATCCTTTTAGGCAACATAGCCACCCTCCAAACACAAAATTGAGAGCTAATAGGAATAAATACGATTATGGTATGTGTAGTTTCTTAAAGGTCTTATCCTGGAGTTGCAACCAATTCTTTTTCGCATGTATAAATATGATTTTAGAAAAAAAAAAAATTGAATATATCTTCTCAAGTACAAAAGGTCAAGTGTTTAACTACTACAACAATTTCATGCTAAGGTTGAAAGGAGACAAGTACTCCATGAAATGTCTTTGCTCTAACAATAAACAAGAGTACATCTCTTCTCATGGTTTAAGGTGAACGGTTCCACACGTGACATGGGACATGAATTATTAGCAACAAAATTGCAACCAGTGCTGCCTAAGTAGCTTTGATTTATCAGCTGATTGTTGATGGTGTTCTATGAGATCTCATGGAAAAAGAACCAAGATTTAGTGCCAGAAGATATTAATTATTGTCTCTTGAGCTTTGGTGGTTCCTTTAGATGAACTATCTCAATCATGACTTTCTTTCTCTCTTAACTTGTGGAATGTTAATATGAAAGACTAAGAAATGTTCTCAAATTAGGGAACTCTTACTCATCTTTATGATTATACTACCGCAGGAGACTAAATTGAAATAGTTTTTGTGCTTTTAGATGAAAGAACATAAAAGAGGAAGTGAACATAAATGATGTGAAAGAGAAGAAAGAGGATATACTAATGGAATTTAGATGGGTTATCACAATACAACTTGAAGTGCATGGACTCTCAGTTGCACAATTTAACATTTCATAGGATTGTCATTTTCACAATTTCACCTTTCTTGTGAGTCGTACTGTTTTATATAGCTCCATTTTTCCATCACCCCTTCTCATTAACCATCTGTGACCTTTGGGAAAAAAAAAGGTAGATATTTATTCTTTAAATACCAACTGTTATGTATCATTGATGTTTAGGCCCTCGATAGTTCTAGGGAGCTTCAATATTGCACTCTGAGAGTTTCTAGTGAGCAAGAAAAAAATCATGGACTGGTGAGAATAGGTTGGACTTGAAATTATTCAATTAGATCAATGAAATATGACATATTGATAGTCAGTAAGCTTACTGGGACCAATAGACAAACAATTTCAGCTCTTGACAGACAGGATATAGTACCTCAAAATATGTGGTACGTGATGGGTTTTTGCTTCACGAAATACCAAGAATGCTATACTGATAGCAAAAGTAAAGGTAGATCAAGTTATTGTCTTGTCTTTCACCGGACAAAAAATTCTTGAGAATTTTTTGTAATCTTTTATAAAGCACCAAAATATTCTTATATTTTTCAGTTCCTATACTTGCTGCTCGTGTCTTTTATGAACTTTTAGCTTCCATCATTTTATTTATCCATTGAAGGTTACATCATCAAGAACCATTTTTTGTATTTCTCTAACTCTCTTTTTATTATGTCATATTAATCCTAGTGACAAGGGAACAGGCTAATTCCTCTTTTTCTTCTGAAAGAATGGGGAAAAACAAATGAGCTATATATTTTGCAGGGTTGATCGGTATTTATATATTTCTTGTAAAGTTCTCCTGACACTTGAGTATGAACTACTCTTTCTGCACATTGTATATGCTGAAGGAACAATGTAGTAACTGATCATATGGTAATATAAAGGAAGCTTCTTTGAGAAGTTGGCAATTTTCCTGTGGCATTTCTATTTTGATTATCATGTCTTAGTCAACAAGTTCCACAATTTGAAGTGTCAAATTAAAATCGTCATTTTTGCTACCGTCCATGGTTACCTTCCTAGGATGTTTGGGTACTCTGAAAAACTGATGCTAAACTAGAGTGATTTTATAAATGGCATTATAGTGCACTATTAACCTGTATTGCTCCTCGAGACATATTGTTCTCCAACATAACTAATTTTTCAATTATTCTAGCCAGGAAATCTCACAGTTTCTAACAAATAATTTTGAAACAGTCGGATAAATTAGAGACGTCAAAAACAAAAAACAAAATAGGACATATCTTGATGTGCTTGCAGTCAGAAAAAATAAATACATGATTTTGAGAAGTCGGAACTGCACAATTATAATCCGAGAATTTCAAGTTAAAAAGAATATCTTTAGTATTTCGACACAAAAGGTGCCTTCAGAAGGGGAATTGAAACAATTAAAAAAAAACCTCTTTCATAAATGGCTCCATTGAAAAACAACTTTCATGAACCTATGGACTTGTACTATTTATTGTTCGATAGGGTTGTCCTACCAAATCTACTGTACCCAACACGCGCAAACACGGAGTGTCAAGTCAAAAAGTCAACATCAAGACTGAAAAGCTACAACGCAACCGAAAGAGAGAAGTACAGGCAACCACGAAAGCCGAGCAAGTAAGAATAGCAAATCGCCAAATAATAATAATAAACAAAACAAAGGGCGCGGCGCAAGCATAACTTTTCCAAATGTGAGGATCAAGAACAAGGGCCTACCCGAGATATTGGAGTAGGATAATGGTAAGACGAGTAATGAGGTACGTCTCTGCGGCAGCGTGGCCCATTTCCTGCCGGAAGGATTGGCGACGAGGTGGGGGCTTGAACGGCAGATCACCGCTCCCCCTTCTTCTGAGGCTGCCGGAGGAGCCCCACCAGAGGAACGGCCTCTCCAGATCTGAGTCACCTGCGGCCGACGAGTCTGTTCCTGCACCATTTCCTGCGGTGGCGCGACGCTCGAGATCGGACCCCATCGCTTATTCCCGGAAGAGAGAGAGAGAGAGCGACCAGTTTTGAAACGAGAGAGAAACAAAAGAAGGCAGGCAGGCGCGATGTTTATGCGGACATGCTTTTCCCTGTCGTCACGTATCGTAACTCTTTACCTTTTACACCCTAACGTATAGAATATTCACCTTCCTTCCGTATAAATAATAGACAACGGGAAAAGACTCATCGATTTAAGCTTTCTCCGGGGATAAATATGTAAAAATAAAAAAGAGCGAATAAAGAGAGACCCTCCAATGGAGGACACGTAGGCTGGTGACGTTTCCTCTTTCATTATTTCTAATGGATCACCAAAATCTCAGCATATTTTTATTTTATTTTATAATATTTTTATTTTAACACAGTTATAATAGTTACCGTCATAAATATTATAATATAAAATAAAATTATCTAAATTTAATTAAAAAAATACTATATATTAAATATTTTTATATTAAATCCCATGCCGGAGTAAAAATAGAATTGTAACTTAATTCAATTTTATTTATATTCATTCAATACATACTCATTAAATTAATTAAATAAATTTAAATATATATATTCAATTTATTAATAATGATAATTAAGATTGTGAATTATTCATAATAATAAATTCTTATCAATGATAAATAAATAAATAATCAAAAAGTTTGAATTGAAAATTCAATAACATTTTAATAAATCAAACTCGAATCAAATTTAAATAAACTCAAACTTATGAAAAAAATCTAATTGAACTTAAATAATTATTTTAATGATTTAATTTAATTTTTTTATCAATTATATTTGAACATCATAAAATTTAATTTCATTTGACTCCAATACAGCCTAGGGAAAAGGATAATGCATTTGATGTCATGCCCATACTCTAGTTTTAATAGAGTTCTAATGCTCTCATATAATAATATAGCGGTTAAATTTTTTAAATAATTAATGAGATATTTAAAAATTGAATTATAATTGTAATGTATTATAATAATTTTTTTAATAAAATGATAATAGATTTTTACAAATATTTTTTGATTTATTTTAATAATCGATAATTTTTTTTAATAAAATCAAATTTAATTAATCGATTCAAAGATTTGTATATCTTCATTACTGTTCCAACGAATCATTTTATTTAAATATTTGAGAAGCAATTTGTGTGGTTGCAACTAAAACCGAAGAGAACTGCGATTAGATGACACCTTTAAAAGACACGCTTTGCCACCGCTTGTTTAGTTGGAAAATTGGTAAGCTGCACCGTTTCAGATTCTTTCTGTCCATCAATTTATTATTATTATTATTATTATTATTATTATTATTATTATTAAAAGCACTGATAAAGTATGGGAGACAGATGTCAGTTTTCTTCAATTACTAGAGTAATTAACTAAGATCAAACAGCGTGATTAGTTTTCTCACCAAAATGTGACATCAGTCAAGCGTCAGCAGAACACCGAAGTCAAGTAAGTTGGAAAAGGACATCCAAGGCGGTACGAACAAGGAATCTATAACAATTAATTAAAATATTAAGTAGTTGTTATTTATTAAATAATTAATTATTTGGGTAATAGATCAATTAATTAATTTATTTATTAATTAATACAGTAATTACAAAATAATTTACCCTTATAATTTGTAGGGCGGTAAATGAATCAAATATTCATGAATAAATTTGATGTTCAATTTGATAAGAGTTTGTTTATGTTCGTTCAATATACACAAGATCAATTAAATAAACAAGTTTGAATAACTCGTTAAACTAAACAAACAAGCTTGAACACATATGTGTTCAACTCGTTAATATTCATGAACAACGTTCGTGAACAACATTTGTGAATAATATTCGTGAACAACGCCCGTGAATAATCATATTCATTAATAAAACTCTTATCAACATGCTAAATAAATAAAATAAAATAAAATAAATAAATAAGTTTGAATTATCAA
>JBBUKS010439564.1:0-18351 GCA_038050645.1 Hedychium gardnerianum
TTAATAAACAGTCCTTGTGGATCGATATTTTATTTTTTGATGACATTCCGTGCACTTGTGGATTGACACATATCAAGTTTTTGCTATTGTTGTCGGGGACTATTTTGATTAACATTAATTGATTAGTGATTTAGTTAATCTAGATTTCTTTTCTTCTTTACTACTGCATTTCTTTTTATGACAATCCTCGATTGTCTAGATAACTATCTTCACAAACTCAATTAGTGTTTAATAAACAGTCCTTGTGGATCGATATTTTATTTTTTGATGACATTCCGTGCACTTGTGGATTGACACATATCAAGCTTTTGCTATTGTTGTCGGGACTATTTTGATTAACATTAATTGATTAGTGATTTAGTTAATATAGATTTCTTTTCTTCTTTACTACTGCATTTCTTTTTATGCCTTTTTGACCTCTCTCTTTTAGGTGGGCAATTTTATTTTTATTTTTATGAGCAAGATGGATGCTCAAACTCATTGGTTTGACCTATTAGATGTTGTGAAGTGTTCTGACTATTATTGTTAGCTTTATGGTGTAAGATGACATGATATCGATAATTGTCCAATGCTTTTAGACCCTGCATATAGAGTACATGGAGAAAAATAGGGTATCCTCCCTGACTGCCTTCAATGGTCACAATAACTGTATTGTGAGATGTGCGAAGCATCAGGACATACAATCGATATGTGCAGCAAGTTTCACAACTTACAAACCAAGTGGGAGAACTTTATGGCAATTCAAAACAACCAAGACGAAGAGGATGAAGGCACTGAGACATCAATTGAAGAAGAAGATTTGCCAAGCATGAATCAAAATTGGTACCATATACAAAAAAATTGTCCATAAAAAACTCTGTTATGTTTTCAATAAAGTCAGAGAAAACAACCATCATGCATTGTTGGAAAATAGCTAGGGCGTTACAAAGGCCAAAGAGAATTCTCCTATAAGCAAAAGTACCATACAGACAAGTGAATATAGTCTTTTCTTGATCACTTGGGTAAATTGGATTTGGTAGAAACCTGAATATCCATCCAAATAGTAATAGTGTGAATATTTGGCCAATCGCTCTAACATTTGATCAATGAAAGGTAAGGGGAAATGATCTTTTCTTGTTTCTTTGTTCAATTTTCTATAATCAATGCACATTCGCCACCCTGTAACTATTCTTGTGAGAATCAACTTGTTATTCTCATTCTTTACTACCGTCATCCCCCATTTTTTTGGGATCACATGCACTAGGCTCACCCATTCACTATCCAAAATTGGGTAGATCATTCCTACGTCCAACAATTTCAATACCTCTTTCATATTTGGGTTTAACCATCCTTGGTGTTCTATTGAAGATTTATAATCATTTTCAAGCAACATTTTATGCATGCACAAAGACGGGTTGTTCTTTAACAACCAAAACCAACGATTAGTCTAGACAATTACATTTGCTTAGTATATTTGTACTTAACTACCATTCCTTGTGGATTCAATCTTTTATTACTTGATGATATTTTGTGCACTTATAGATTGACACACATCAAGTTTTTGGCGTCGTTGCCGGGAAGTGGTTTTTGGTTAATATTAGTGAATTGCAAATTTATTGGATTAAACTATTTTTCTTTATTTTTCTTTATTAGTGGTTTTTGTATTTGCATTTATTTTTACATTTCTTGGCATTGTTTCTTTTCCTTTTTCAGGAATACAAATTCAGTTCATGCGAAGGACCGCAAGGGGAGGGGATTTATTTCCATTTGATCCAGAGATTGATCGAGTATTTCATCGAAGATTAATTGAACAAAGAATAATAGATCCAAATAAGACACCCCAGAACCTTGCTATAGCAAACAACAACCGATTACTTGGAGATTATGCAACCCCAAATTGGATAGGGCTGAGATCTAACATTGTAAGACCTAGAATTTAGATAAATAATTTTGAACTGAAGCTAGCTTTGATACGTATGGTTTAGCAATGCCAATTTGGCGGAACTCCCATGGAAGATCTAAATCTACACTTGGCAAATTTTCTAGAAATCTGCGCGATATCAAAATAGAATAGGGTTTCTGCAGATGCAATAAGACTCATGCTATTCTCATTTTCATTAAGAGACAAAGCCAAGATTTGGTTTTATCACTTTTTTCGAAGAGTATTGCAACTTGGGAGTAGTACGAACTGAGATTTCTGAACAAATTTATCCACCTAGCAAAACTTCTCACATGCGACACCTTATCATGAATTTCATGTAAAAAGATGGGGAGTCATTATTTGAGGCATGAGATCGTTATAAGAGCTTTTATTGCAGTAATGCCCACACCATGGGCTTGAGAGATGGTTGATTATTCATATATTCTATAACTGGATTTCATATGCTGCAAAAGTTTCACTTGACTCGGCTGTTGAGGGAGCTATTATGAATAAGACACTAGGAGAAGCTGAATATATTATAAAAAGTATAGCTTTCAATCATCATCAATGGGCTACCGAGAGAAGTGTTCCTGTGCAAACTCTGAAATGCGCTCAGTAAATTTTGTGGATTTTATGGCTGCATGATTGGATGCTATGAGCAAACGATTGGATTCATTGAGTATAAGCCCAGTGAGTGCTATTAATATGTCTTGTGAAATATGTGGAATATTGGGACACATTGGAGAAAATTGCTCTATTCTATCAAACATGCAAGGTGATTAGGTGGAGCATGTAGATGTAGTTAACAACTTTAATGCACGACCTAACAACCCCTATTCTAGCACATACAATCCTAGATGGCGGAATCATCCTATTTTTTTCATTGCTCAAATCAAGGGTTATACCAGAATCAAGGGAGTTACGGTCAAAATTCTAAATCTCCACAACAACCATAAAAATCCAGCATAGAAAAAATGATGGAGCAATTCATAGCAACTCAATCTGAAGCTAATAAAAAGTTTAGACAACAACACTCTAATCATGAGATCATGATCATAAAGTTGAAGACTTTAGTTGATTCCCTTACTAGCCATACAAAGATATTGGAAAATCAAGTCGCACAAGTGGCGAGTTCAATTGCGACAACTTAGGGAAAATTTTTGGGACAACCAAATACTAACCCGGTAGAACATATTAATGCCATCAACTTGAGAAGTGGGAAGGTATTGCAAGAATCAAATGAAGGCATAAAGAGTGTAGAAGATGACCTTGATAAAGCAATTGGTACACTTAAAATGCCTATAGTAGTTGCTAAAACCTCCAGTGCAACCTCCAATACAACCTTATCACCCACCAATTCCATTCCCACAACGTTTACCAAAGACAAGACAAGACAAGATGAGGAATTTGGAAAAATTTTAGAAATGTTGAAGAAAATTTGTGTGGAGGTGCCATTGCTTGATTCTTTGCACCAAATGCCACAATTTGCAAAGTTCATGAAAGAAATCATCTCACACAAGAGGAAAGTTGAAACTTAGACTGTGTTGCACTCACTAAGGAGTATAGTGCCATTATTCAAAATGAGCTTCCTCCCAAACTGAATGATCTGGGAAGTTTTTTCATCCCATGTTGCATCAGAGATAAGAAAATCAATAAAGATTTTTGTGATCTTGGTGCAAGCATGATTTTAATGTCATTTTCTATGTGCAAGAGGCCAGGTTTGGGGGACCTAAAACTTATAACAATGACTTTGCAATTAGCCAACCATTCTTGTTGGTATCCCTTGGGAATCTTTAAGGATGCCCCTATAAAAATGGTGACATTGTTGTACCTAATGACTTTGTTGTTTTAGAAATGGAGGACGACCCCTGGATCCCTCTTATACTTGGAAGACAATTCTTAGTCACCGTCGGAGTAATTATAAATGTGAGAAATCATAAGCATTCATTTTGGTGGGGAAGAATAAGATGGAGTTTGACCTCTCAAGGTTATCCACTGATTTTCATGAAGATGACAATGGAGAGGAAAATTTTTTTGATAAGGAGGGTCAGCTTGAAAGACCTCCAGACACTGAACCAAACATCGATCCTTCGAAATATGGCAAGTACATTATTCCAGCAAGAGCCAAGGCAAGGGATGAGCCTTGTTAACTTGGAATGCTCGGAGGAGGGGAAAGGAACCACCCTCAAAGCAAAGGCTCCGAGATGAGTTGAGAAAAGGGGTCGAGCTAATGACCTTAAACAAGCACTTCTTGGGAGGCAACCCAAGCATTTCATAGATTGTTTGAAATTTACTTTCATTAAATCTTTAGTTTTGATGTGTTTTTGATCAAGTCATTTTGTTTTGTAGGACATTGGATAATCAAGAGTCACCACTAGAAGTTTCAGAATCTGCCATGGGGGGCCCGTGCCAATCGGTACAGGCCGTGCCAAGAGTTTTGAGCTCCACAACGCTTGCCACGGGGTGCCCACGCCAGCCGACATGGGTAGTGGTCGAAATTGATAGAAATTCTAGAGAATACAACGTGCGCCATGGGAGGCCCATGTCAGCCGACACGAATTATGGCCGAGATTTGTAGAAAACCAGAAAACCCACAGAGTGCACCACGGGGGCCCGTGTCAGCCGAACAGGGGGTCATGCCAGCCGACATGGCTCGTGTTGCCTGAACCATATATAAACATCACTCGTGTTAGCCGAACCCTAGCCGTGCCGCCGCCCGTGGTGACACTAAAACTCCCCAAAACCCTTAATCTTCCTCCACTAAATCATGAATATAAGTCTCCTCTTTCCCTAAATCTCCATATTCTCTCTTTGCCCATGTGATCAAGCCTTTAGAAAACCCCCATCCTTCGAGAGATCTCTTCCTCATTTGAAGCAAAGATGAAAAGGACAAAGAGAGGAGAAGCATCTACTTCTAAGGCTAAGGGAAAGGATAAAATACGCGACAAGGGTAACAATCCTTATGGTATCATGTTTAGCGATGAAGATGAAAAGCATAAAGCACGTTATGATATCCTTGTTAAGCGTAGGATTATGCCAACTAGATATTTAGATAAATATGTTGTGGAAGTCTTAGGGATCAAGGAGGATATATCTTGGTTGATTAGTAGAGTGAGTTGGGACTAGTTGATGAGTATTCATTGTCCCACTTATGTTAGGATAACCCTTGAGTTTCTTAGTTCATTGAAAGCCAAAATTTTAACTGGAGATAACATACAGGAGGGGAAGATCACTTTCCGAATGTTTAATGATGATTATAAATGGTCTTTAAAATAATTCAACTATTACTTCGGACTTCTTGCCGGGGGTGAAAGAAGAATACCAAAGGATTTTAAAGCCTCAACTTTTTGGTGGGAATTGACTGGATCAAATGAGTATGATCTCTTAAGGGCAAAAGCCTCCCAACTCCAAAATCCCATATTCTACTACCTCCATAGAATACTGGCAAATACCATTTTTGGGAGAGAAGATAGTAAAGGGATTGTGAGGCTTAGTGAACTTTTATACCTATGGTGTATGACGAATGAAGAGAGCATAGATTTTGGCTCTCATTTTATTAGGAATCTTGTTAAGGCCGGGAAGAGCCCTTCAGGGCCAATAATGGTTGGTGGGTTAATTATCCACATAGCTGAAATCCTCCATTATGATTTGAGTGACTTGGACTGTGTAGAAAGGAGTCCAAGTATTGATATAGGAGTGTGTTTATCATCTAGGATGTTCATTCGAGAAGGAGAGTCATTTTATTTTTTATTAAAGAAAGGCGCACCCTTTAAACTGCCAAATACCGAATACACCACTATCACCAACTTGGAAAATTGGAGGTTGAAGCAAGTCCCACCAATTCCTCCATCTAGTGAGCCACATTTCCCCCCTTCTAAAATGACCCATGCACTAGTGGTCCACCCTGATAGAGAGAGGTCACCTATAGAGAGATAAGAACCATGGGTATTCATGGATGAGCCACCCACTTTAAACACAGAACCGACTGACCCTTCTTTCTCTCATCATGAGTATCCTACAGTGCCCTCTACATGTGATTTTACTGATTTCCGTCCTAGCCTTGATAATATCGATGCAAAATAGATTTCTATGAGGCAGAATATGGAGTAGTGTTGATTCAACCGCAAGTGCACGACTATGTCATCAAGTAATAAAATATCGATCTATAAAGACTGTTGATTAAGCATTAATTGAGTTCGCAAAATAAGTTATCTAGATGATCAAAGATTGAGAAATCATGAATGAGAGCTTTAGAGAGAGTTGAGAGAGAGGGAGAGAGAGATTGAGCAAGATCACTAAGAGAGAGTGTGTGAGCAAGAGAGAGAGAATGTGAGAGTGAGTTGACTTAAGTGGAATGGTTCTAGGATTTCAGTTTCACTATGATGCTAGTTAATATCCTTAGTATATGTTCACCTCCTTACCCTCCATGTTTATGATCTCATAGGGATTTTAACCAAATTACCGGTATGACCCTGCGAAGATTACACTAGAGTGCTTATACCATTTCCTTCCAATGTTATTAAATAGAAGAGGTAATATAGAAAGTCCGGTTAAAGGACTACCCTCTGTCACTAAGGACTCCCCGATCATATAGTCTAGATTACACAAGTTATTTCCTAACATTGGAATGGTGAAAACCCATTAAACTATAGTTAGCTAATCCCTTAAGGAGAATTGCCCACAATTCAAGGGGATGACTCTAGAAAGTTCGGTTAAAGGATTACCCTCTGTCACTAAGGGTTCCCCGGGCATACAATCTAGAGCAATATCCTCTACATAGTGACAATCTTTCACATCCACATGCATACACTTCACACACACATTGCATCAAACACAAATAAGGCATTACACATATGGAACAAGTCATAAACACTTCATAGAATAAGAAAATTGACATATCATAGTTCATACATCAACAATCACATCACAATTACTCCCTACATCCTAGAATTTGGAGGACTACTTCATAGCAAGAGAAAAATAACCAAAATACATAAAGAATAACATTCTACAACTCAATACATGAAATAAAGAGAAGAGAATATTTATCAATGAGTTGCTGGTCTTCTTGGGAGAGTCTCCTTGCTCCGGATGTGGACGAATCGTTGAGATGGATAGAGATTGTAGCTCTAGGGTTTCTCCCAAATGGGAGAACCCTTCTTCAAGGAGAGGGGTTGATCCCCAAACCCAAGATGAGTCAAAAGAAGAGTTTCTTAACCCTTTTGTAGGTACCACGACCATGGGACAACGCCATATGACTGTGCCATGCCATGGCATTGCTTAGGAAAAACACACGGTCATGCCTATTGGCACGACTTAGGCATGGGAGGATTCTGGTGTTGTTTCTTGCATGGCTACTGATGATGCATGACCGTGTCAAAAGATGCAGCCATGTCGTGGAATCTTCTTCCCTTGCCTCAATGATGAGGCACAACTGTGTCAAAAGACATGACCATGCCTTGAAAACTTCTGCCTCTGGCTTCAAGATGGGCACGACTATGTCAAATGACATGGCCATGCCTTTGATGCATTCTTCCCTTGGCACAAATATGGGCACGGCCGTGTCAAAAGACACGGTCATGCATTGGATGCATTCTACCCCAGGCACTAAGATGGGCATGGCCATGTCAAAAGACATGGCCATTCCTTGTATGCTTCTGCCCCTGTGTCTAAGATTGTTCCGATGTCAAATATGTTCTATTTTTGCTCCAAAATCTATCTTGTCAATCAAAATATGAAAAAGCATATCTCCGAACTAAAGGAGTAAAAGCATGACAATATAATGACATAGGGTAAGATAATGTAGATCATACTTAGTGAAATATAAGTAGATATGCCACAAATAATGACTAAAAATATATATAATCTACGCATATCTCACACTTAGCATAAGTTATACTTCCTTGTCATGTGGATTCAAATTACTCAGACATGTGTTCAAGAGTTTCATACTCTTGACATGTAATATTTTGGTCAAAGACTTCGAGTAATAATCCAGACAAGCGGTCGTAAGGTATACATCTCCTTGTAAGGAGTGGTGAATCCTTTGTTGTCTATCCAATTACCTTGGGACACTTCGACTTATACCTAATCTTCCTGGGTCCACCTCGAAGATTCTTGCTTAAGATGTCAAAGCATAAGTCTCCATGACCAAGATGACTTGAATACCTTAAGTCAAAGGAAACTTGCACTTCAGCTATAATGAGATCTTCTCTACATAGCTATATAAGTAGAGAACCATATGAAGTCTTATGGCTGGTCACTTCTATAAACTAGTTTCCATTAACTAGCATTTACGTTTAACTCTTGACATCCTAAAGTCTCTAGCTAGTGAGAAGCGGCTGCTTAAACAAGCCAAGGAGTATAACACGTGCTAGTCTCACATAATCGATGATGTCCAAACTCATCAATTCATCGACTAGGGATAGTTTCAATACATTCATAATTACACATGTAGAGATGCTCACTAGTTGTGATCCAATCATAAGTTTTCTTATGCTATGAATTATATTGTGGACTTTCAGTAACTAAGTTTAAGATCCAATCATGAACATAGAAGATGTGTACTTAATTAGTGAAAATTTATTTACCCAATAAATAAATACAAATCATAAGGCGATTGTCTTAGGACACCTCTCAAATATAACAACATATGTTAGTCTCACAAAATTGATGATGTTCAAACTCATCAATTCATCAATTGGGGATTGTTTTAATATATATTCACAATTACACATGTAGAGATTTTCACTAGTTGTGATCCAATCACAAGTTCTAATATGCTATGAATTGCATTACGAACATTTAGTAAATGAGTTTAAGATCCAATCATACACATAAAGAATGTGCACTCAAATTGTGAATCATTTATTTATCTAATAAATAATACATACCATAAGGTGATTGCCTTAAAACACCTCTCAAATATAAAAGGAAGCAACTACGATGTAATTTTTGATGTATGAACTATGTATTTGTTTAATTTTCTCTATTGCATGACATGTGTATTCCTTGTTCCGGCTTTATTGTATATGTTATAAATGTCACAGGACATGGAGAGTTGGACACAAGTAGAGAGGATAATCTAGATGAACCGTGGAGTCCTAGTGATAGGAGTAGTCCGTAGAAGCGAACATTCTAGCAATATCACCTTGAATATAGGTCGACTTGCCACCAGGGGATGACGATCTTCCCCCAAAAGGGGGACCATTGGATATCACAAATATTAATGGGTTTTTCCTAATTTGATGTCAGGAGTAGAGGAAATAATCTAGGTAAATCATGGGGATCTGTGGCGGGAACCCCCCTTTGGAAAGCGATCGTACTAGTTAGGTTTCCTTAAAAAGAGACATTGAGTTTGGGTAGACATACCAGAATAATTCTCCCAAGTCTATATTAGTAATTCGGGATAAGACCACCTACATGTGAATAAACATAGAGATAGGAAAGTAAGCAATACTTAGGAATGCCAATAACCATCATAGCGAAACCGAAGTCCTAAAATTGTTTCCCCTAATCCAGATTTCACTCTCAAACATTCACTTGCTCTCAACCTCTCAATCTCTCTCAACTCTCTCTCTCTCTTTCAAAGTTGACACAACTTCAATTCTCTAGATTGTTATATTTGAGAGATGTCTTAAGAAAATCATTTTATGGTATGTATTATTTATTGGATAAATAAATGATTTACTATTTGAGTGCACATTTTTTATGTGTATGATTAGATCTTAGACTCACTGAGTAAATGTTCGCAGTACAATTTATAACATGAGAGAACTTGTGATTGAATCATAACTACTGAGCATCTCTACATGTGTAATTATGAATGTATTGAAATATTCCCTGGTTGATAAATTGATGAGTTCAGACATCATCAATTCTGAAAGATTAGCACGTGTTATACTCCTTGGTTTATCCACTCCTCACTTGTTGGAGACATTGGGACGTTGAGAGTTAAACGTGGATGCTAGTTAAAGGTAACTAATTCATTGGAGTGACCTTCCATGAGACTTCATATGGTTCTACACATATATGAATATGTCAATGAAGATTTGATTGCAACTCAAGTGCAAGTTTCCTTCGACTTGAGGTATTCAAGTCATCTTAGTCATGGAGACTTATACTTTGATATCTTAAACAAGCATCTCCTCGGAGGTATCGACCTGGGATGATTGGGTATATGTCAAAGTGCTAGAAGGTATTTGAATAGCCCACCAAGGATTCACCACTCCTTTGATAAGGAAAAGTATACCATATGGCCATTTGTTAGGATTATTACTTGTAAGACTTTGGCCAAAGTAGAACACGTTAAAAGAATGGTTTTTTTAAACAATGTGTTTGAGTAATTTGAATCCATAAGACAAGAAACTACTATTTGAGTTAGGTGTGACGTAGTCAGCCTAATGAAGACTAACATATAGATCATGTCCTGAACCAAGTGGGTATAAGATGAGTGAAAGGAACGAGACATGACTCACTATGGTTGTTGAAAGGTTCAGAACTGTTCTAAAATCAATTATGATTTTTCGATTAATTTGGGATCATGATGTACTACTAGGTGCCACTCATGATCATTCCATAATTATTGGTTAATTATGGATGACCAACATAAATCGAGAAGCTACAAGGCACATGCACTACAAGTTTATTCGAGAGACATAAAACTAGTTTAAGAATTAGATTCTCAGATCGAGAGAGAGAGATTGAGTCTTGTTGGACCAGATGAAAGGAAAATCTTGAAAGGGTTTGGCGCAATGGAAGTGCGATTGAGCCACATCTTTTGAAGATGAACTGAACCCTCTTTTGTTTAATTATAAATCAAATTGGTTTGATTTTAATTAAAAGAGATTTAGTTATTAAACTTAGGTGGTTTGGTTTTAAACCAACATGGTTTGGTCTCGAACCAAACTTAAGGCTTGTGGTTTAGATTTTGGGTTAAAGGATACGGGTTTGAATTTGTTATTCAAATCTGATAAGAGAATCTATCTATCTATCTATAGAGAGAGAGAGAGAGAGAGAGAGAGAGAGAGAGGTTAAGAATTTGAATTAACTTAAAATTGTTTTAGGTCCTTTTTGTTCTCTATCTCTCCCTTCTTCCTTAATTCCGCTGCTTAAACAAAATGAAGAAGAGTTCCTTTTATTACTGCAGGCAATTAAAGAAAAAGGAAGGAAAGTCCTTCTCCTTTGTGTCACTGACCAAGGAGATGCACCATCGTTGGAGCATGTTGCAACCAGGGTTGCTGCCATTGCAGGCCAAGGGGTTGTGCTGCCCCTTCCTACCGCCAACCAAACAAAATGGGTAGCCCCCTTTATGTTTCTACCATCGACCAAGGGAGAACTGCTGTCGCCCACTGGATGCCAGCCTGCCTACCTACTCCGGCCAGGAGAACATGCTGCCGCCCAACAAGGTTGCTGCTTAAGCAACTCCGCCATCGGTGGTTGCTGCTCTGACCAAAGGAGAGCCATCCCAAGAAAAAGTTGTTGCCGACAAGTTTTTTTTGTTGCATCCCTATTCTAGCAATGGTTGTTGCTACCCTAGCCCCGGCCAACAAATTGCTATTTCGGTGAGTCATCGCTGCAAAGTTGCTGTTGGAAATTCCAACAAGGGACGATGAAACTAATGTGGGGTTGTCGGACCAGTGTGGGTTACTGTTGGAAATTCTAATAGAGCTACCGAAACTGATGTGGGGTTTCCAGATGACGTTTGGTTGCTACCAAAAATTCCAGCAAGGCTGAATTAGTTAAGCCGCCAAAGAACATGCTGTCCCCTTTTGGGCAGTGGGGTTTTTGCCTCCAAATAGTGACAACAAAGGTTGTTGCTGCCGGTTGATTTATGTCGTTTGGATGCAATTACTGTTGGGTATAAATCGAACTATGATCCCTCTCTCAGATCGCTTTGTCTCTCACCTTCGGCTAGTACCAAAACGGAGACACGACTCACGACTTAGCGAAGTCGCCTCGAGGAGGACTCGGCATGGATACGAGTAGAGGCAAGCCTCATTAAGCTTGCTCATTAATTCCTAAAGAGGCTAGTCTTACGAGGCTAGCAAATGCTCTCTACAAGGTTCAGTAACAAACTCACAGGTATAATTTAATCGTCATAAAATTTTATATCTAGCACTATTATATCTTGCATGCGTGTGATGTGTGTGTTGTAATAAATTAGATTTATTTTTGCCTTCCACTGCGCATTTGTGAAATGTATCTAACGCACGCATCATATTTGATCGTACTTTGATATCATAGTAAAATTATTTTATGAGTCATAGTTTGTCATAGAATTAGATTTGGATTTTTTTTTCTAATTTGTTAGGAAATTTATTTTTGAATGTTTCTTATTTTGTTAGAAAAATTCCAATTTTGGAATATCTCCTAATATGTTAAGAAAAATCTATTTTTTTTAAAAAAATTAGAATAATTTAGGAAATTCTAATTTTGAATTTTTTTCTATTTTGTAAAAAAAAATCAATTTTGAAAAAATTTCTAATTTGTTAGGAAAATCAAATTTTTGAAATTTTCTAGAATAATTTAGGAAATTTTAATTTTGAAAATATTCCAATTTAATCAATATTATTCTAATTATATTTCCTAATTAGTTAGAAAATTTTTAATTAGGAAATTATTTCCTAATTAAATTAGATTTTCTTGATTAGGATTTTTTCTAAATAAAATATGTAATTAGATTTGAAAATTTATTTCCTAATTTAATTAAAGAATCTTGATTTATAAAAATCAGATTCTTAATAATATTTTAAATCCAAATAAAATTTATGACAACTATGACATGAGTTATACCATGTCATAATTAGTTGCATTAATTATGTCATGCCATATAATTTTCCATGATTAGTTGCATTAATTATATCATTCCATATTTATATGATATCATCATTTATGTCATGCGTGCAATGTGTCATATCATTATGTCATACATGCGATGTGACATGTCATCATTTATGTTATGATTACGATGAGACCTAAATCCCTTACGTCAATTTTAAAGTCTACACCTTCCATTAATATGGTAAGAACCAGAGTCTGATTTCTTGTTTGGGTTGTTGAACTCACTCCGAGCTTAACCTGAAATTAGATATGTTCGAACCATTGAAATACGATCTCATGATTAACAAGTCGGCTTTAACTTTAAGCATTAGCTTATTGGACTCACTCCAAGGTTAATGTGGAAAGGGGTGAAGTTGGGTAATATACATAAGATGTATATTTGTTAATGAGTGAACAACCCGATGTTTATGTGAATATCAATTAGTTGATACATAATGTGATAGTTATGTATAAGCAATACATAATTGGTATATGTGATACCTACCACTGTAGCTAAGAATGACTTGTTGGACTCACTCCAAGGTTGTTCTTATCTATGGTGAATATCAACTCACTTAGAGAAAATCTATGATCTCCTAAATTCAAAGTAAGGGATCTTGAATTCAATAAATAAGTGAGATAAATATGTGTATGTAAATTGTTTACATTAACATAATAAAAACAACTCTCTCATATATGCTTGATAATGTACTTCAAGTTTATAATAATCAGAATGTTTTCCTTGAATTTACGCATGACTATGGAAACAAACAAATTGATCAGGACAAACTTCTTGGATTGACTTTGAAACTAAAGAATTATTCTCAAGGTCAAGAAAGAAGAACTAGCTCCAAAGGGCCCATATTACCATTATGGTAAGATGAGACATTGGAGAAGAAATGATAAGATTTATCTTGAGTCCATGAAGAAGAGAAAGACATCTGATGCCCTATCTCTTTTAGATATCTTCGAGATTGGATCTCATACTATTTCTTTAAACACTTAGTTATTGGATACCAGATGTGTCTCACATATATGTAATGGCATAAGTGAGATAAAGAATAGTAGACGATTAGATAATCTATTAGCTTTCTACAGGTGGCATTATCGCCTTGGCCATATTAATAAGAAATGCATGTCCAAATTACACAAGTGTGGAATTCTGGAATTATTAGAATTGGATTCATTTGATATATGGGATTAATGCTCAAAAGGTAAGATGACTAAGTTATCTTTTTAGGGAAAGGTAAACGAGAGAATGACATATTGGGCCTTATACATATCGATGTATGTGGACCCACGTCAACTCATGCACGAGGAGATTATAGCTACTTCATCACCTACATTGATGATCATTCACGATTTGGATACAAATCTGAGGCATTTGAAAGGTTCAAAGAATTCAGAAATGAAGTAGAGAAATAACTTGGTAAAAGTATTAAAATACTTTGATTTGATCGAGGTGGTGAATACTTAAGGCAAGAGATTTAAGATTATCTTAGGGGCAATGAGATATTGTTTCAATGGACTCCGCCTTACATGCCACAACACAATGGTGTGTCTAAAAGGCGAAATCGGACATTGTTAGGTCAATAATGAATCATGCAAGTCTTCACAAATTCTTTTAGGGATATGCACTAGAGACATCTATTTACTTGCTAAAAAGTGTCCCAACTTAGGCAATCTCTACTACTCTATTTAAGATAAGGACTAGTAAGAAAATTCGTTTATCTTATTTGAAGATATGGGGTTGGCCTTCTTATGTGAAGAGGATTGTATCAGATAAGCTAGATGCTAAATCTGATAAGTGTCTATTTATTGGTTACCCTAAGGAAACAAGGGGTTACCAATTCTATCATCCCTTGAAACAAAAGATGTGTTTCAAGGTATGCTGTATTCCTAAAGAAAGAGTTTCTCTTGCAAGAAAATAGTGGGAATAATGTTGAACTAAGAGTAATTCAAGTGACTCCAATAGGCACAAAGGAGATGTCTAATTAAGACTCACAACCTGTTACTCATAGGGATGAGATAATGGTTGAACCTGTTGATACACTACCACTTCGTAGATCTAGTAGGGCACATCTAATTATTGAGAAATATGGATTTTTCATAAATGAATCGAGAGACGTGTTACTCATTAAGGATGCTTAATCTACTAGTTGTGAAGTAATTTTGAAAAGTTCATAAAGGGACTCATGGTCGAAAATCATGAAATCAAAAATGGATTCCATGTATGAAAACCAAGTTTAGAATTTGGTGGTCCCACCCGAAGGTATAACACCTAATGGGTGCAAATGGGTTTTTCAAGAAGAAAACCGACATGGATGGTAATTTGATTACCCACAAAGCAAGATTAGTAAAGAAAGGCTATCGTTGAAACATGGTATTGACTATGACGAAACTGTCTCACCAGTAGCCATTCTTACATCCATTCAGATACTCCTGGCCATAATAACTCATTACGATTATGAGATATAACAAATGGATGTGAAAAAATTTTCCTTAATGGGAACCTATTCGAGGATGTATATATGAAACAACTTGAGGATTTCGCATCTGTTAATAAAATAAAGCATGCAAGCTTCAACGGTCCATTTATGGACTAAAGCAAGCGTTTAGGAGTTAGAATATCTATTTTGATGAGATAATCAAAGAGTTTGATTTCTCACAAAAAATCCAGTTAAACCCTATGTGTACATAAAGGTTAGTGGGAGTGCAGTCGTGTTCCTAGTATTATATGTTGATGACATATTACTTATAGGAAATGATGTGCCCGTTCTAAAGTTAGTTAAAGTTTGGTTATCTAAGATATTCTCCATGAATGACATAGAAGAAGCAATCTATATCCTCTAGATTTATATCTATAGAGATAGATCAAGAAGGTGTTTTTGTCTTTCATAGTCTATATACATAGATAAAGTGCTAAAATAGTTTAGCATGAAAGAATGCAAAAAAGGTTATCGTCCCATGTGACATGAGATTCACCTTTTAAAGTCTATGTGCCTAAGCACACAAGACGAGATGATTCACATGAGTCAGATCTCATATGCATTAGCTATAGGATCAATCATGTATGTGATGCAATGTACGAGGCCAAGATATCGCATGCTCTGAGTGTCATGAGTAGATATCAATTGTATCTAGGCATGGATCGTTGGGTGGTTGTCAAAGCAATCCTATAGTATTTGAGAAGAACTAAGGATTTGTTCTTGGTATATGAAGAAGGTGATATGATTATATGTGAGTATATTGATGCCAGTTTCTAGATGGACAAGTTTGGATACATATTCACCTTAAAAGGAGGCACAATAAGTTGGAAAAGTTCCAAGCAAGAAATCGTTGTAAATTCTACCACTGACCACTGAAGCGGAATATATTGTGATTCTGAGCATTGTTAAAGCAGTACTAGTTTACTAAACTTGAATGTGGTTCCAAGCATTGTTAACGCAATACTAGTTTACTATAACAACAATGAGGCCATTGATTCGGCTAGGAACCTAGGTCTCATCAACGATCTAAACATGTGTTTCACCGCTATCATATGATTAGAGAAATCATAAGTAGGAATGAAATACAAATTGAGATAATTCCCACCGAAAGTAACTTAGCGGATCCTTTGGCGAAACCTCTACCTCAAAACAAGTTTGAGAGTCATATAGAGGCCTATGATATTAGATACCATGACGATTGATATTACGCAAGTGAGAGTATGTTATATTTAAGATATGTCCTAAGGAAAACACCTTATGGTATCTTTTATTTATTGGATAAATTAATGATTCACTATTTGAGTACACATTCTTTATGTGTATGATTGGATCTTAAACTTGTTGGGGTTGTAAGTTTGCAAACAAAGTCCCACATGAGAAAGATCATGGGATTATAAGAGAAAGACATCTCCATTGGTATGAGGCCTTTTGGGTAGAGCCCAAGAGCAAAACCATGAGGGCCTAGGCCCAAAGTGGATACTATCATATCATTGTGGAGATATTTAAATTCCTTCGGGTCTTACAATTGACATCAGAGCCCGGATTGCCAGAAGGTCTAACTACCGACTATGCACAAGAGCTATGATCTAATTGAGCTATGTGAGGAGAATATTAACCTCAAATAAAGGAAGTAAGGGCTCCCATGTCTGGATCAAGAGGATCAGACACCAGGCAGAGAAGTCCTAGTTGCGGCTAGGCAAGAAAGTCCTAGTAGGTCGGGTGGACCAAGGGGCATGAAGTCCTAGTGGGTCGAGGATCGAACGAGGGGGGTCCTGTGGTCCTTTTTTTAAGGGGGGGATTGTTGGGGTTGCAAGGTTGCAAACAAAGTCCCACATTGAAAACACATGAAAAATATCATAATCTTATAAGGGAAAGACATCTCCATTGGTATGAGACCTTTTGGGTAGAGCCAACGAGAAAAACCATGAGGGCCTAGGACCAAAGTGGACAATATCATACCATTATGGAGATATCTAAATTCCTTTGGGCCTAACAACAATCATCTCCCAACTTACTCCACTTGTACTTGTTTCACCTGGTTCTCAACTAGGACTTTCATTGTCTGGTTCCCAACCAAGACTTCCACTGCCTAACCCCACTAGGGCTTCCACTTGTTAGGACTAGTATGAGCTAGGGGGGGTGAATAACTCTTTTCGCTTCTTTAAACGTAATTTGGAAGTGGAAACTTATAGCGAAGACTCTTAATGTTAATACCTTAGATTTTACTTGATCTCCACCTCCTTGAGGTGACTAATCCAAGCGTCCAGCTGTTAAATATGACATTTATGGCAATTAATATATGTTAATTGAGGAAATAAGTCTATAGGATTGTTTGGGAATTTTCTGGAAATTAAACGGAGCTAAGTTGGATATAAAAATTTAATGAGGAGTTGATTGGGTAAATTAGTCTAAGCTTAGGTTTAATTAACCTAAAGTTAATTTCTAAAACCTAAGTTGAGATTCTTTATAACCCGAACTCCTCTCTTAGTTCTCGTCTCTTCTCTGAAATATCAATCTCCCCAATCCATTCCACCACCGCCAGCGAAGCTCCGATGCATGCCACCACTACCGGCCAAGCCCCGTTTCACTCCTCTACTACTGTCCAAGCTTAGATCTGTAGCCGTCGCTGACCAATTCTTCCCCAACCTTCGATTTCTGTCACCTTCCATCGTCAATTCCTTTTCTCATCGCCGAGTTGATTATGCCCTCGATTTAGATTTCTTTACTGCAGCTAGCTTTGGGATTTTGTTCCTGTTAGAGATCAACCCCGAACTAGTATTGTGGGTAGTTCTACAGCTTCGGTCAAGCCTTTGCCACTGGTCAAACCATGGTATTAATCCACTTTAACACACGTGTGACGTGTGTTTGCTCACATGTAGTTCAGATAGACCATGTCATATAGTGTTATACATGTGGGTATTGTAATCACATGTTATGGTCATATAGTGATAGACACGCAGGTGACGTGCATTTATACATTCGTGATAGCTTATGTTTCACTTAAACCATGTAGTTATTGATGCAGACATGTGTATGACGTGTATCAAGGTTGATATGACATATAGGTGTTGGTGCAATTTGCACTACAAGTCAAACCCTAAGGTTTTGATGTATGACCAAAGGTTAAAGTTAGACTGTTGT
>JBBUKS010439673.1:0-18350 GCA_038050645.1 Hedychium gardnerianum
GACTAGTGTTATCTTTCCCAGGTCAGTAAGGCTGAGAAGCATCTGTCACAAAATCCTGGGATGTTGTCAGGATCTCCACAAACTGATAAATCACTAGTTAAAGTTGATGTCCAAGACATTGTTTCTGTTTCAGCCTGTGCAGACCTTACACTACCTCGAGGTGCTGGTCTTTGCATTGAGACAATTAATGGCTCAGTTTACTTGGTAAGTTTTCCATATTCAAGCATCTAAATAGAGATAAATTCATGATGTATATCCCTCTTCGTCAAGACTAAGATCCTTTTTTTCCCCCAGTGTTTCTTTGCTTTGCTAATGGTTGATTTACGCACTTGGTATATTTTGGTTCCTCTTGGATTATTCCAGGACTAGCTGCCCCATGTTTGAGGCATTTAAATTTATCTTAGGGGAAAATGTTGATATCTATGCCACCTTTGCTAGGAGCATACAGTTTTTTTTTGTTGTCTATATGCTTTTTTTTTACCATGGTGCATAAATATGGCATTTCAAAATATAATTATTTTTTGTCGGGAAGGTATGAAACATTGACAAGGATCTTCCTCGCCTGAACAGCTTACTTCTTTGAATATTTCTACTTATCATGGCAAAATTTGAGATGGTTTTATTCATTTTAACCTAAACCTGGTTGGGAACTTTGGAACTGCACCAATGTTGCTCTTATTTGCAGCCATTTGTCGCAACTGACCATGATGATTTTGTTGTTTCAGTAAGAGGAGAGTTATAAATTGTTTTAGATTGATTTTGTCGCTCATTGCAATGGTGTATGACGCTGGTCATGTGCTCCTTTATCAGGTTGCTGACACATGGGAGTCGTTGTATGGATGGTTAGATGCAATACGCCTTGTCTACACCATCTATGCCAGAGGAAAGAGCGATATTCTTGCTGGAATTATTACTGGTTGATTTTCCACTTTTCATACAACAAATATTTTTCGAGACCTCTACAACTTTGGACAACTGGTGCCTGAATTATTACCTTTACATTTCATGGTCCCGAGAGGTTGTTATTTACGATATAGTCCAGTTATTGTTTCCAATATGTACCATAGGTTTAAAGTCTATTGGATTTGCATATTAGCGACTAGCAGGAAAATTCTTCAGGCATTTGTCTTAATTTGGAGATTTGCGCATACCAATTGAACTACAGTTTGGTTTCCAAATTGTTTAAAATTTGATGTTGATTGTTTTTTTTGTTTTTTTTTTATGACTTTATGCTCATGTAGCGAGTTTCTCAGTTCAATGAAATATCAACAACTATGATTCCTATCTTTTCTGGAGTGTAGAGCCCCAACAATGGAGAGCATCCATCCTTTTACTCTTAATATTTTTTTCACGAGCTACTACTACTCAACCTTGACATCCCATTTGGCATAGATGGCCCAATCATTTCGCACCTCTATTTATCGTTTTGGTATTTCACCAAACCGAACACTTTAGCTTTGGTGTTCGTCAAACTACACATCTAACTTGTATACACACCGAATAACAGATTCTGCTTGGCTCTTTCATCAGCCATTCCATCAACTTTCCTTCTAAATGTTTTCACATTGACAAGTAATTCATTTGTGAAAAACGACTCGATGCCCAACAAAATTGGTCATCAGCACCTGCGATAAAAGAAGAAAAAGATCATCCGGAGATTTAATTCACAACAAACTTACAATCCTAGCTAGCACTAACAAAGAAGATTAAGCTTTCCTTGAGATCATTAAAACCAACCCAAGTCTCGAGTGGATTACCCATTCAAAATCTTTCAAAGAATTACTGAAGAGGCTTGTAATTAAGATCGCACTTCCCCGGATCTTGTGTCTTACTATACTGAAGATAATGAAACTCGAGGATAATTAATTCCTTTTAATCGAGTGAGAATGACACAGGATCTATGATGTGCATTTATTGTCTCTCCAATCGCAATGTTTCACCACAACAGAAGCAACTCCTCAGATACCATGCTCAAGCTATTGAACGATAATCAAACACTAAACATCCATTGGAGAGGACATATACATAGTTTGGTTACATGGGAAGAACCTCTAATAGATTATCTACACTGCAATTAATTTTATGTGACAGCGTATTTTTTGCAATAATAAAAATCGTCATGTTTATTTGCAACAAATCTTTCATCGTATCATTTTTACCATGAAAGATTTTCATGAAGACTTGGACTTGGAGTGGTTTTAACATTTCAGATGAATGGGCATATATCATTAGATGATGGGTGAACTACATATGAATTAAGAGTAAATATAATAATCACAGAAGAGACCAGATCAAACAATCACAGAAGACAATTAAACCATTAATATTCTTCAGTTCCTATATATTTCTAGGGAAATCTTCCAGGGCACCCTTCTCGAGAAGGATGTTGAATACGGCATGGGCAAAGATCATATTGAATCCCTCTGCCCATGTTTTGTATAGCAACAAGGCACGTTACTGAATGGTGCAATCACATAGGAATCATCAACAATGCATGCACTCTTTGTGCCATTACCTGACACGCCCTTTTTTCTTCCATTTTCACCATGAATGCTTCCACAAACATCCACCTCAATTGCTTCGACTAATATCACTAAAGCCAAATGGCTACAGAAACTGTTAGGGAGTGTTAGAATGTGGTCTCTACCTGGTTCATCATGGTTAAGAGAATCTTAGTTGAGTTGAGTAGCTGAGGAAGGACTTCTCGTGACCTGCCATAGATAAAATAAATATTAAAGACAAAAGTAACAGATCACATCGAATCCCTCCTCTCCTGATCATATAAATCAACAAATTACACAACTTACTGATACAATACCTTTAACTCAGTGCATACATATATATCTATATATATATATATATATGCTTCAATCATTCATTACCACAAACATATATATCATACCAGAAGTCCCACACATGCTTCTCTTTTGGCATAATTAGAACATGTAAAAAGGGTTCCTCTAATGTGTTGACCACATTATCTCTTGAAGCCAATGTAAAACTTAGCTTCAACATATATATATATATATCCACATTGATGATGGATTTAAATTAACTAGAGAAATTAACAATTAGCTAGATGAAAATTGAAGTCAAGCTGAAGGAACGCTCTTCCTTTAATTTGGATTAAGTGATACTTTAAATTTCTACCAAGAACTTCCTCCTCCTCCTCCTCCTCCTCCCATGAGCATGCCATTCCAATATCCAGGAGGTGGATCACCACCTTGTCCCTTGTTCTGCTCAAACTCGATATTCTTTGAAGGCTCAGTTGCTGCCTTGAGCTCTTGCAGAGGAAACATAAGCTTACTGCTCCCAGCAGCATGATCACTACTTTCCTGAACACTCACTCCTGGCAGTAATTGCAGACTCCCGAACCCTGCAGTATCCAGAGGAAAGCTGAGAGTAGGAGGTCTCATGAATTCCTGCATGAGTCCTCCAAACCCAGAGCTGGTGTAGTCAGGCAATGGCATGGGCACGGCGGCGGTGCTCTTGAGTAAGTCCATGGCAGACAGATTATAGGAGTTGCAGCTGCTGCTCGCTTGGCAAATGGAGTTGAACTCGGGAAGGTGGCCCTGTTTGTGGAAGGCCAGGTTGAGGTCTTGTTCCTCATGGAACAGCTTTGGAGCTTTGGAGCTGGTGGCAGCGGCGGTTGCAGTGGTCTTGTTTTTGTTTTTTCTCGAGCCGCCGCCCACAGGGACGTTCCGAAGGGACCCACCTTCTGTCCAGTACCTTCTGCAGGTCTTGCAGAAGTACCTGCCATTAATTCGTTCATGTTCAGACATGCGGATGCAATTTTGATATCCAAAGATCTATCGATCGATCAGGTAGATGCTACCTGGGTTGAGTGAGACTGTAGTTGTTGTAGTAGCAGAACTTGGTGTTGGTGGAGTTGCACCTGGGGCAGTTGAGGGCCTGCTCCTTGCTCGGCCTCGGCCTCTGCCGCTCCCTCATCTCCCTCTCAGCCACCTGCAGCTTCGCAGTGGTCGAGATGGTGGCGCCGCTGTTGGTCGACGAGGCGAACTGATCCCCCAAGGTCATGGGCTTCACCTGCAGTCCCATGCCCTAGAAAGCAGCACCACCACGAATTACGACACCAAAATTTCCCCATATGAACAAACTCAAACTACAGCCCCATTCGCATACTATAAATCTCGAAATAAATAGATCAACAACATATGTGAGCTGAAAGAGGAAAGGAGAAGTGAGAGGCAAAAGCTAGCTAGCTCGTATAAAGATGAAAGAAAGAGAAGAGAAAATCATGGACAAGAACAAAGCAACACCTTAGCCAGCAGCACTGCTTTATTGCATGCGATCAAAAGGAAAGTAAGGGAAAAAGAGAAGATAAAGGTGGGGAGAAAAACATAAAGTGGCATCAGGTTGCTGCTTTCATGAGTAAAAGGTGTGGGGGGTGATTCAAAGCTTAAGGCCAAAGGAAAGGATGAGGGAGAGTTAAAGGTGATGCATGTATACATCAATCACAGGATACAAACTCAAAAGAAAAACACAGATCTTAAGAACTCGTATAAATTTTTGATTTTCTTTTTCAAAAAACAAAAAAAGATGTTTAAAAAAACAGGGAAAATATATATAGTCGATCGAGATCTAAGAGGGATTATAATTAGCTTTAATTACCTGAGGCCACTGGCTGGCATCCATGCAAAGGTAATTCTGAAGTGATCCAGAAAGAAAGCTCAAAGAAGAAGAGAAAGAGAGAAGGAAGAAGGAGGAGGTAGAAGAAGTTAGGCTTGGGAATATTGGATTGGGTGAAGGTGATGATGGACCAATTGAGAAGCTTTGGATTGTGATGTTTCGCTGGCTCTCATATCTTTTCAGAATGGTGGTCGTATGAATTATTCTTCAATAGGATTGAATTCATTATTAAATTGTCTCCCATTTCTAGATTGTCAAGTAGTGTGTATTTTTATTTGTGGAGGAATTTTTTGTCCATAGTTGTCCTTGTGCTATACAGTAGTGTGACTGTATGAGTCAACCATATTGCCTTAAGGAAATACCTTGCATTAGAAGCAAATTAGTACAAGACAAATCAGGTCATTGTGGTTGGGCCCCATGTGTTGAGCAAAGAAGAAAAGAAAGATGGATGTTAGTGAATTAGGGTTTCAATCATTGTTTTTGGAATATAGTAGATATAAGTATATGTTTTTTCAAGCTGAGGATTTTATAAGTTGCAACAAAGGAATAGGACACCTCTAAGCTAATTAAGCCAAAGAACAAGATAGGAATGTTAGTAAAACTTAATATTTGTTTTATGTCAATATGTAGTTTAATGAATATGAAATACATGCATGGACCTTTTGCCCATAACACTTCCTATTAAGTTATGTGAATATATTAGTACAAATATATTTCACTTTAAGCACTTTTAACACTTTGATTAGCAAATATGCTAGTTGATATCTTTGGAACTAATTAACAATAGGAGACGATGATTTTATTATACTAAACCTTTCTCTTGAATGAAATGACAATTAATCTTTATATACTTTATCCTCTCATGAAATTAATACAAGATTTGATGGATATATGCATTGTAGGCTTGATTGTCTTAATAAAGCTTCATCACTTTGCAAGAACATATCCGAACTCATCAGATGCTTCCCTTAAATGAGTCATATATATGTTGCTAATTGAAGCCATGACATTGTATTTTGTGTCCACAATTGACCTTACTGTCATTGTTTAATTTTTTTACTCTTTTTAGAAAATAAGATTAGCTATTGAGAGGAAAAGAATAAATTCACTATGTTAAATTGTCAACCTTTTAAAATGTTCATATTTTTCTGATTGTAGTCATGTTCATATCTTTATTATTACATAGAAAAATGATCTACTATTGCTCCTTCAGTGAGTATTCATTAAATAGTAAGGGATCGTGTTACAAATCCTTATTTTAACTTTTACAAAAGGCTATCAAAATTAGAGAACCTGAAAACAAAACATGTGTATAGTATAGATCATGCATGAGATAAATTAAAATAACTGAAAGAATATATTCCAATTGAGTTGAAATCTTCCCTTTCTGAATAATTAGTGTCTTGACCAGTAGTCTTCAATTTTAATTTATCAATTCCATCATGATAATATATAGTAATAAATAGATTAGGCAGATTCCATTATAATAAATAATTAATTCCTCCATCAAACCCTAATGCATAAACTCTTAAGTTATACATGCCTAACCTCTAGATTGAGTTGATTAATTATGAACAGTATTTTCTCCTTTTCCCACTTGCTTGTTGTGTACATATCACTGTCATCCCTATAGATCCACTTTCTAGGAACTTGAGTGAGATCAAAGAACTATGTAAGATGTCATATTCTTGAGTTGCACTAATTTGAGACGGCTTTCCTAATTATTTCATCAGATCATTGGTGAGCATCAAAGTGGGGCAAGGAAGAAATTTACTTAGAATTTTTGATGGCCAAGGATCCTCGAGGTGCATGAACCTTTAAAACCTAAAGGTTTATATATATATATATATATGGTTGAATGTTGATAATCATGTAACAGTACTGGCCTTCAGTCAAACTTCGGGTGGAAAGGGTGGAGAATAATGGGGAGGGAAGGTTGGTCCCAAGTCCTTCTTCTTAATTACATGGTCGGCGCATTTTAGCAGGTTTGAATGTTTTTTTAAAAAAAAAAATAAAAAAAAAAAATAGAGTTGATGGGTTTCATCATTGTCTTGTCCTTACGGTTAATCAGTAGGAATTAATTAAGAAGAATATAATTAACGTGCATGCCTTCATATTCTAAGTCTGTAGGAGAAGAAGGTTAATTACAAGGTGCATGAAGGACAGACATGGTTCGATAGAGGAGTTGAGCACCATTAATTGCCCATCCTGCTGTGTTCCTTTCTTCTTCTTCCCCACCACCACTTCAACCTGTCCCCTCTGATCGATTTGCCAAATGAACAGCCATCCAATGTGCCTGCTGAGATCTAACTATACACTCCAATCTACATCTCACCTAACATCACTTGCACATTGGTGAAAATATCGCCCACAAGTCAAATCTAGTCCACAAAAATATTTTATTTTCCAGTTTTACTACTAGCTTGAATCCACTAGAGACACTGCTAGTTACTTATATAGGACAGTTATACAATTCCAAAACAAACAAACAAACAAAAGATCCTAATACAAAATCTAAGATCTTAAATTGGGCCCGGTAAATGTAGTCTAACCTATGCCCAAGCCCAAGCCCAACAAGAAAAGTCCAATTGTTGATATAAAAAATTAAGCCTAATTCTAAAAATTCGAAGATTAATTAGTAGGGTTAATTAATCATATCTAATCATTTTCTATCTTGTCGGTTCCACTTGCAGCAATAAAAAACGAACAAAATAATTACAACGTTTGGATCCTGTACTTGTGCCTCGTTGATAGACATGTTAGTACACTGTACTTCGTTAATCGCAGCCGCTAGCTTAAATATGTCTCTGTGATCACGATGCCCGGCCATGAATATGCTCATTGGCTACAGGTCTAGAAAGTAAGTTGAGCCCTTTAATTTGTTTGCTTGCGTTTCTTGCTTGTGATATTTGGTAACGACAATTATCTTCTTATTACAGTTTCAGATTCTGTGTCAAATATTTTTCACCAAGTAAACGGACTCTTAGTTGATATATACTTCTCTTACAGGAGAAAGATTTTACTGTGAGCTCGAGCCTTTCAAAAAAGAATGGCAAAAGCAAATTTTAGTTTAAATATAACTTAAGAATAAGCACGTATCGCTGACATTTGATGCGTGTCATTTCTTAAGAATATTATTAAGTTTTCGTTAAACGCCACATCACATCACAGGGCTTGGCTTTTGCTTAATCAAAGAACAAACTGCTGGCAAGTTCACCATTATTTGAGTAATTTATTACGTGCCCTCTCGAAGGTTTAGGTCAACTGCTTCGTTGACATATGGTCCTGTGTTAGATATTTCAACTCCATACACATTTGTTTAATTCTTCTATACCTATTTGTTTGGCCTTTAGCTATTAATTTAACCAGCAGTTGTTAACTAACAATTAATTGTCCTTTTGTTGCAAGCAGGGAAAAAAAAAGGATCACATAAATGTATACAAACATAATTCTTTATCCATTTTCGTTTAGACAATTAATTAGTTTCGTAACTGTAATCAGCAAAACTCTGTAACACTTTTTACGAGGCTTTCCCTGTTCTCGGTCTCTCTTCGAGCACGGGCTGCATTGATGAACATGATGCCTCCCTGCAATGGCTGGAACAAAAGGAGGGGAAAAAAGACAGACGAGAAGTAGGTAGAAAGTAAGAATCATTGGTGTTGTTTTTCCAGTTGGTTCATGCAGTGTGAAAGAAAGATGAACATGATTTTGCTCAGACCTTGTTCCTTTCAAGAAGTTTTGGTAGGTCTATTAAGCAGGTGGAAATTAGTTCGTCTTCTATTCTCTTACATATCATAATGCAGCCAGGCATATCTTTACGTGGACAATGATGAAATCGAATAGCAACCTCTCTGATAGGTTATGATAATACGTAATCAAGTTGTTGGGAGGAATCATGAGACCTGCTCTTCCTACTCCCCACAGTTTTAATTAAGACTTCTCCTGTGTGTATATAAAGATTATGATCTTTCTTTGTGCATTGGCATCAAGTGGAAGATGGCATCTTCTTCTTCCTCCTCCTTGCTCTGCTTTTTGCTGTCATGTTTCGTTGTGCCATTTGTCATGGCCCACCCCGAGTGGCCTGTTGGAGGAAGCACCAGGTTCTATGACTTCAAGGTCTCTGTTCCTCCCTTAGCCGCCTCTGTTAATTTCCTTTCGGTAGTTGGTTAAATTACAGATCAGTGAGTGACTTGTTGCTTGTCGGTAGGTGCAAACAACGAGGGTGACGAAGCTTTGCAAGAGCAAGGAGATCGTGACCGTCAATGGTTTGTTTCCAGGTCCGGCCATCACTGCTCAGGAAGACGATCGGGTCATCGTCAAGGTCACCAATGAGAGCCCCTACAACGTCACCATCCACTGGTTAGAAATGCTTCTTAATTAATATGCATGCCGATCTTTATTGACTGTTTTGACTTTGAGGACTGAGTTAATGTCAACGGCAGGCATGGGGTGAGACAGAGGTTGACTTGCTGGTCCGATGGGCCTGCCTATATCACTCAGTGCCCGATTCAACCGGGTCAAACCTACACGTACGAGTTCACGTTGATCAAGCAGAAGGGCACTCTGTTCTGGCACGCCCACATCTCCTGGCTCCGCGCCACCGTCCACGGCCCTCTCATCATCTACCCCAAGACCGGCGTCCCTTATCCCTTTCCCAATCCTTACGAGGAGCACACTCTCGTCTTTGGGGAGTACTGGCACAAAAACATACTGAAGCTGCAGAAAGAGGTGACGGCCAGCGGCGGCGGCTCACCGCCGGCCAACGCATACATCATCAACGGCCACCCCGGACCTCTCTACAACTGCTCTTCCACTGGTACATTAATGCTCTGCTCTGCCCTGCTCTGCTCTGCTCTTCTCTGTTAATTATTACTCTGTTTAGTACGATGCACGATTATTGAGTGGTTTGTAACATCCGGCCAGATGTGTATAAGATCGACGTTATCCCTGGCAAAACGTATCTGCTCCGGCTAATAAGCGCGTCCCTTAACATGGAGCACTTCTTCGGCATCGCCGGCCACAAGATGACCATCGTGGAGGCTGACGCCGACTACACCAAGCCCTTCACCGTGGACCGCCTCATGATCGCGCCGGGGCAGACCATCAACGTCCTGGTGGAGGCCGACCAGAAGATCGACACCTACGATATGGCGCTGGGGCCCTACATGTCCGCCAAAAACATCACCTTCCAGAACATCTCCGCCGTCGCTCGCTTCCAGTACACCGGCGCCGAGGAGCTCAACGGCGAGTTCAGCCTCCCGGTCCTGCTCCCAGCCTACAACGACAGCCTCATCGTGGACACCAACCTCCACATGCTCCGCGGGCTCGAGGCCGCCGTCAACCTCCCGCTCGAGATCGACGCCGACCTCTTCATCACCGTCGGGCTCAACGTGGAGAAGTGCCACTCGAAGCACCCCAACAAGAGCTGCCGGGGCCCCGGCGGCGGCGTCTTCGCCGCGTCCATGAACAACGTCAGCTTCGTTAGGCCCAACGTGTCGCTCTTGGGGGCGTACTACAACAAAATCCACGGCTACTACACCGACGACTTCCCCGGCGTGCCGCTGAAGGCGTATGACTTCGTCAACGGCGCGCCCAAGAACGTCCCCAACGACACGCAGTCGCTGATCGGGACGAAGGTGCACGTGCTGGAATACGGCAGCAGAGTGCAGATCGTGTTCCAGGATACAGGGATCGTGACCACCGAGAACCACCCCATCCACCTCCATGGCTACAGCTTCTACGTGGTAGGATACGGAACAGGGAATTACAACCCCATGACGGCGAAGCTCAACCTGGTGGATCCGCCCTACATTAACACCATCGCCGTCCCTGTCGGAGGATGGGCAGCCATTAGATTCGTGGCCGACAATCCAGGTAAATACTAATTACTTAGTTAATAACATGGAAATTCGAAGGTTTAATTAACCATTAATATAATCGTGTTTAAATTACTGGCAGGGGTGTGGTTTATGCACTGCCATTTTGATGTGCACTTGACGTGGGGATTGTCGATGGCGTTTATCGTGAAGAACGGGGAGGGGCCCCTGGAGACTCTTCCGCATCCTCCAGCTGATTTGCCCAGATGTTAAATATTAATTTATATATAATCTCAGAATCAAAATTGTTGTGTGTATCATGTTTTTACTTCATTTCCTTACAATTTTAAAGAAAGAATTGTTGTCCATTAATTATTTAATTCAAGTGGATTGGGAAACGGACCGTCATAAAATAAAGGGAACGAGGCGATATCATCTATGTATCTTAAAATAATGGAAAATAGTAGTATCATCTGTCTCCGAATTTTATTTTGAGCACAAATGTTGGGCTCGACTGAGTCATTCTTATTCTCATTTTTTTATTTAAAAAATTTATATCCGCCCACCGTGGGGCTCGAACCCACGACCACAAGGTTAAGAGCCTTGCGCTCTACCAACTGAGCTAGACGGGCATTTGTTTCTTCTTTAATTTAATAAAATATCATCATATACAAAGTGAATTTGAAGATTATTTACTACCAAAAAGATATTTTGAATAAAAATACCTACTCTATCAACAAATCTATTTTTTCTCCGTCTTTGTCCACGTCCACGTCTAAATAAACAAGTTGATTAAACTAAGTTAATCAGACAAATTATTCAAATCGTGCAATTTGAATGGACCATGCAAGTTGGATAATTAAATTGGATGGTTAGGTGTGAGTTAAGTGAGTAGACAAACCTATTCGGCCGGATGGGCCGACCAAGTCGATTGGTTAGATCAAGTTAATTGGGTTGGCCGAACAAGTTCAACCGATTTATTTGGCTAATCTTTAATGCTGCTTCACAAATTAATTTATAGAAAAAGAAATTAAAATTTATACAAAAAATGTTGAGAGATTCCAATTTACTCATTTTAAGTTATTGATTTTTTTTTTATTTTGCACCACAATTCATGCCGTAAGGTATTGTAGGTTGAGTTGGGAAGGTGTAAATCAAGGATAATATGAGAAAAAAATAAAATTGAATTGCCATACAGCAAAAAACATTATGAGAGCATGATTTGATTAGAAAAAATGAATATACATGAGCGTTATTTGATAAAATACCCAAACGTAGTTTTACATCTAAATCGAGACAAAATTGTAATCACAATCCATGTAAGTGGGCCAAATAAATTACCATCACAATCATCTCTATCTGTTCTGGACTTCAAACCTACTTGCAGACTCTTTGATCACCATCCATCATATATCTTTGCATCAAAATCAGAACACAAGAATTATATTTCATCCTTTCATGGGAACAGCTACAAGAGAAACATTAGTCTGAAACAAATAAATAGCTTCACTAAGGTCTGTAGATAGACCAAAACTAATGTGAAAATTTTCTAACTTCATGAACTTGAAAACCGAAAGGCTAATGAAACAGAATCAGATGCTTAAATGGAGGAGACGATGCATTAACAACATCAAACATCCGCAGCACATCATCTATGAAAACAAGACTTGCAGAACCTGCTCAGTAACAGATTGAAGATAAGTATTATTATTGAAAACACTGCTCCACTATTGTTTGAAGCTGAAAGAGTTTTGGCATATATCAGCTCCCTCAGGAAGTAGCCGAAAGAAAACTCAAAACTCGACCATTGCAAATTTTTAGCCATGTCAAAAGATAACTTATCAGGATAGCATAACTCTTAAGCAACAAATAAGGAAAATGACCTTTATGGTGCGCCAGTATCTAGTTGGAACGTGCAATTATGTTTAGCAGGCATATTGATGATTCTAAGAAGTTCGAGGTTCTATTCAATGTCGTCAATCCAGTCTCCATAAATCTTACTAATCCTGTCCGGGCCTTTCCATTTCTCAGCTGACCTCTGTCCTTGCCTCTGGAGAACAGTGGCAGATCTCTGTGAAGGCACACTAATGTGATATATGTCTGCATGGGGAACCGAAACATTTGAAACTAGGGATGCATCTGTTGTGGCCTTAGCTAATGACCCGGCTTGCTTCGTGTCTGGAGTAGATGAGACATCTCTTCCTTCCGTGTCCATAAGCCCCCCACCATATCGATGCAATTCTGTGTTCATGGAATTATGTATGAATGAAAAGAGCAAACTATTGTCTAGATCACAGTATATACTGAATTATGTAAAATGTTAAGAAGAGGATGGAAAAAAAGGACAGCAAAAATGTACAGGAAAACAGTTAATGTTGCTACGTTATCAAACAGTATGACCAATATTAAGGAAAAAATGGCCAACTAGGCACCTCATGCATTCAGAATGGATATAAGAAATTAGTCTCGCTAAAATATTCACACATATAGGTGCTTTTAATTCAAGTGATATTTGGTCCATAGTCACTTATGTTTGTTTCAGTTATGGATAGTGTTCCATTCTCTAAATAGACATTCTAAAGAATGCACTTGACCATGTTGCACAAGTGACTCCGGTTTAAATTACAGGTTTGCAACCACAAACATCTAATACAGATTTATTCGCCACAAATATTGCACGTCAGGAGCATATATGAACTTATTGATAAGTTAAACATAAACAAAAGGACCTTTGAATTTAAAGTCATTGGTAGAACTAAAACTTAGTTAACAGAAATTACAACATAAATATGTCCCTGAATTAGAATACAGATCGGTTGCATGCTTCTTTTTGTAAATGTAAGCAAGTATATGGCCTATAGGATTAGGAATTCATTGGACAAGAATAAAAAAGTTAACGCAATTGTAATAATCAAGGAATAAAAACTGTCATTGAATATTTTATCTATATTTCTACCATAGCTTAATGCAGTCTAAGTGGATAGATGAGAAAGGAACAGAAACAACTGAATTGAGTAACTTTCAATGTTACTTGAAATGAAATGATAGGAAAAGCAATAAGGAGCCAAGTTTTGAGCTAACTAAGATCACTATCATTCTTTTTTTTCCCCATCAACAATAGATCACTATCATTCTCCTCTGCTTTCTCTCCTCTATGTTAACACAGAATCAGGAACAAACATAGTAGTATTTTTGTTTTTGCATTAACAGATGAAATTAGCAGAAACAAAATGAATTGGCATACCTTCTGCACCATGAGCAAAGTGGCACTTACTGCCAAACGGGCAATATCCTGTCATCTCCCACTTGTTACAGATCCTCGTCTTCCAATTTGAAGGCTTTTGTACTGCTGCAGCCGCTCCTCCCCCATATTGAGCACCACCTCCAACTGATGGAGACAGACTTATAGCAACACTCTCACGGGCCTTAGATTGTTCATCATGTATGAAAGTGCAACTATCCCCGTAAGGGCACCCTTCTTCAGTATAGAACTTCTTACAACGCCTTCCTTTATATGATCTCTCCGACTCCCCTATTACAATTGACGAACTTATGGTGGGAATCTGGCGTTCCTCTATGGGAAGGGGCGGCTCCGAACCCTCCTCATGAGCCGCCACAATCTCCTGCCAGTTGGGAGGTGGCTTCCGAAGCTCCTCAATCCCATGGGCAAAATTACAGTTTGTGATATAAGGGCAGGTCCCCGCGCGGAACTTACAGCAAAGCTTGGTCTTGAAGAACATTTTCCCAATGGCTTTCGAGCTGTTATTCCTATTACCACCTTGTGAATCCCCGTTCCGAGATCGCTTGCTGGGAGGCTGCTCGCTGCCAGCTCGAGACTGGGACTGGCGACCTTCGTATGCAGAATTGGAACCGGTGTCAGCCAACAGATCGCCGCCCCAAGCACGGTAGTCTTCGTCCGTCGCCCACATGAGCTGGTCACTCCCCGCCGGCGGCCAAGAATCGCGGCCGGGAGGGCCGGATGCGTCCGGGATGATGGCTATAGCACTGCTTCCAGGATAAGCACTTCCTCCGCCGTAATCCATCGATTCAAGCGAGATCCCAACGAGACACGGGTCAAGATTGCAACTTTCGACCACCAGAGTCGAAAAAAAGAAACCCCGCGAGTGAGACGTGAAAGGGATTCGTCAATGAATCCACCAAAGGAACGCCATTTACAGGGCTTGGAAATACTGGAATTGGAGAAATCTAACAAGGGAGGAGCCCGATTAGGAGATTTGCGGGGAAGGATTCCGAGAAAGGGAAGGGGCGCTTCGAAAACCCTAGCTAGGGGCCTGTAAAAAGGAAGGCACACGAGCTGTGGCTCATCTTTTTTATTTCTTTTATTGGAAGAGAAATTTCCATTTTGACTGATAACAAAAATGAACCTAAATCTTTTCTTTGATTAAAAAAAACACGTGCAACATTACAAAATCGATGGATTATATGTTTCACAAATCTACTAAAAAGCCCCTATGATCTATGTAACGACTGAGTGTTTGTGTAATCTTTTAAATATTTACGACTCAATTTTTAATTATATTTACTATAAATTATTTTTAAACTTATTTTAATGATTAATAAATCTAATAAAAAAATCATTAATTCTTATTATCATATAAATAACTTGAAGATGGTGTTGAATTTTTTCTTAAAACAAAAATTTTGCTCACTTTGCCTTCTTCCTTCCTTTCCGTTAAAATAAACAACCATGAGAGGCGACGGACATGGACGGACGGACTCAACTTCTGTCATCGTGGCTTCAGCTTCCTTTAACGGGCCCACCTCCTCTGTCGTTTACTTCCACGTGTGTCATCACCGTGCCCCATCTCTCTCCCCGTCACGTGCGTTGACCTTGACGTTGTCACGTGAACTGCCGTGTATATTTCACTGTTTCATGTCACAAGACTCGCAGGACTCGGCACCGCCTCGGGCTCAGTCACTGAGTCGCCGATTCGTCCACCGATCGAGCGAAAATCGTCGTCTCAGGGATGAGTTCCACGGTCCTGATCCGTGTAGGCTCCTTCTTCACATCTCCGATGACGGGCGGAGTCAACCATTCCGGCGCCGGCGATTCGTTCCTGCGGCGGAACACGAGCTCCTTGCATTCTCCCCGGTGCCGGTGCGCCGCCGCGATTCACCTTGAAACAGAGAGCGGGAGGAAGGGGTCTCTTCTTCGGCGAGCCAGAGCCGATCTCGCCGGACCGAACCGCTCTCCTCCGATCCCGGAGAAGGTGGTGGAGGAAGAGGAGGATGATCTGGTGGTGAAGTGGTGCGATCTTGGAATGTCGGTGCCGGCTGGGTTAGCGGGGCAGATGGAGTACTCAGGCGGCGGGACGGGAAAGGGGAAGAATGTCGGCCGAGGCTGGAGCGGCGGAGACGGCGATCGTGACGACAACAGGAGGATCTCTGATTAGCTAATCCGCTCCTCTTGAGAAACTACGGGAGATTCCTTCACGAGGTGAGAGGGAATTCCTCAAAAATTCGATATTCGATTACGATTATTCAAAATGGGGGCAGAAAAATTCAAAATCGCGTCTGGTATTTCTTTTTTTAAGGTGGACGGCGATGGGGTAGGCGCCGAAGAGTGCTACGGGCGGGCGATCCTGGCGAGCCCCGGCGACGGGGAGGTGTTGTCTCTGTACGGAAAGCGCCGTCAAAGCATCGCCGGACGACTGGTAATTATAAGCTTCATTTCCCAAATTCTTCCACTAAAAAAAATCCATCTTGGATTGTAACATGATCTCTAATCCAAAGGTACGTGTTTGCAGCTACGTGCCGGGTTCTTATGCGCAGTTCCTATGGGACGCCGTCGAAGAGGCACCACCGGCGGCGAGAATGGAGGCATCCTCACCATCGGTGGAAGCATTTTGATGAAGAATGTACAAAAGCAATAGTAATAATGCCGATATCTATCTACATGATGATAGTAATATTGTCGTCATAATTCTAAGTATGACTTATCAGATACAAGAAGCAAGAATGATGAGGGAAGAGACAAGAAGCAACATGATAATGAAAGAGATCCTGCAGCAGCACATGATTCAACATGGTTTCAGAAGAATGGCAAATTAATGGGTTACTTGATAAGTGAGAGATATGCAAATGTATCTTTACTGTTACATCCAAACTAAACTAGAATTCAGTTTTAATTTGCCCTTAGGGCAATGTACCATTAAAGACAGCTCCAATATAAGATTTTTAAAAAGATTTGTAAAATAAAAAAACTAAACAAAAAACTCAAATCTTTGTGGACGAGAGGTGGGATTTTTATTTTAAAAGTAATATGTGAAATTTTAAAGTTTTTTTTTTCAAAATTAAAAATATGAGTGAGACCATTTGATGCAACAATCATTAATAATATGATTTGATAATATAGAATTCATAAAAAAAACTATTAAAAGATTTTTTGATAATGAAAAATAGTAGATTTTATGCTTTTGATGTAATTGACATTGATGTTAATAATATGATTTGATAATATAGAACTTAAAAAAAATTATTAAAAGATTTTTTGATAATGAAAAAATAGTAGATTTTATACGATGTAATTGATATTGATGTGATATATAAGAACTCTAACGGCGGGGAGATGCCTTAAGAGAAGGTATCTTCCCAATTAATTAACTAATCCAATGAAAAAATGGTTAATTGAGAGCATTAATTTTATGACATTTTTAATAATAATATAACACATCAAAAATATAAAAGTTATTACTCTCTCTGTTATAAAAAAAACAAAAACTTTTCAATAATTTTTTTATGAGCCCTATACTATCAAATTATATATCTTTATTTATTATTTTTCATTTAATTTTTTCGATAACCCAACCCACATTCCCAATAAAATTTAAAATTTTATTACTACTCTTAAAATAAAAACCTCAAATTTCATATCCATAATAATTTAAATTTTTTTCTTCAACTTTTTAATTTTATAAACCTCTCCAAAAAACTTTGCTAAAAGTTATTATTTTTCCCTTTTAAATAAATAAATAGCGGGAAAAGAAAACTAAGTTCAATCCGTTCAAAACAAAATAAGGTTGGACTTTAATTAATTTTCTATTAATTAAATGCGGCCAATTATTTTAGGTTTCATATTAATTCTCATGCATAAACAAGAGATCACGTACTCAGATTAATAAATTTTAAAAGATATTTTTATAAAAACTGTTAAAGGCATTTTAAAAGTCATCCTTTATAATGACAAAACCATCTACCTCCGGCATTAGTCGTGCAAGCCTTAGACACTTAGATAAAATATGATAAACGATTCGTAAAATAAAAGTATTGTAGTCGAAAAAAGAAGTTATATATATATAGATATATATATATATACCCTGATCACATAAATTTCATCCCCGGCTCATCTAGAAAACTTGAACATTCTGCACCACCGAAAGCTTGTTCTTTGCAACATATATCTTAGTTATATCTCACATTTGTTGCTGAATTCCGCGTCGACCAACAGTAGCAATACTCTTGGTTATAATCTTCAAAAATATTAATTGAAGTGAGAAAGAGACGACGTGAAATCGATCAGCGAAAATGGAGGGAAAGTGAGAAGGCAAGGGCTTGCTTTACCTTAATATAGTCGGCTCACATGAGCAAAATCCAGATTCTAGTGTGGAACATGTGCATCAATCTGGTACAAGTTAAATGGAAGGCGAGAAAAGTCATTCAATTTGTCGGTAGCATTTGAAAGAAAAGACCCAACAAAGGAGCAAGATCGTAGAAACTCCTCTGAAGTATTTGGCAAAGTTGTTAGTTCTCCCTGCGCAAAGACTGCACTTCTTTCATCAGCTCCTCCAGCTTTTCTAAAACTGCCTTACGTAGCTCAAACATTTCCATCTGTTATCAAAAAAGGAAAATAATAACAATGAAATC
>JBBUKS010439784.1:0-18346 GCA_038050645.1 Hedychium gardnerianum
TTAATTGAATTTTAATATTTAATCAATATATCAGTTGGTTAATTAAGACGTTAAAAAAAAGTTAAGGTTGACCGGATACTTGACAATTGATCAATATGCTATTTGGTTGAGCGAAGAATCAAATAGGTCGAGGTTGACCGAATATTTAACCGTGAAAAAGTTTAAATAGATCACGGTTTATCGAACACTTGACATACATAAGAAAACTTCAAATGATTACGGTTGACCGGACACTTGACATATAAGAGGAAAGTTTAGGTGAGTCATGTTGATCGAACAATTAGTGATCAGAAGACCAACAGGAAGTTGACACAAGAAAGAAAGTCTAAGTGAATCAAGGCAGACCGAATACTTGACAATGAGGAAAGTCTAATAGGAAGTTGGCAAAGTGTGAAGTCCAAGTGAATCATAAATGATCATACACTTGGCATATGAAGAAAATTTTGACATCAAGGTTGACTAAAAAGCTAGGCAACGATGAAATTTTGTTAAGTTGAGGTCAATCGAATATTAGATAAAGATGAAGTTCTGATAGGTCAAAATTGACTGAATGTTAGAAAACTAAAAGTCCTAGTAGGTTGGATACTAGCGAAGCAAGAGTTTAGTCTTAAAAGGACTAAAATAAAAGTAGCTATCGATTGCCAACAAATAACAATTGATTGTATCTTAAATCCTGAATTCAGGGTTTAAGATGAGAAAGAAGGCTTGCAACTCTATTACCTAGTTCAACTGATGACAATCGATTGCTGATATTGCAGCAATGAACAAAATGCTACGGAATTGATTGATCATTTCGACTGCTGGCTAACAATCAATTATTGTGTCTCAACAATCGATTGATGATGGTCAAATTGCATAGAAAGAATTGTTCTGCAAGTTTAAATGGACGAATTCTCTATAACGATCGATTGATGATTCCTGACAATCGATTGTTATGCGTAATGAAGTGTCGTTTCTTGCGGGTTTTGAGGAGTGTGCCTAGTCCAAAAGTAATATTATAAAAGAGGGTTTTGAGGAGAATTTGAGTTGTCGGGTTTAGAGTGTTATTGTATTTCCTACCATCAAAAGACAATCCAAGATAATAACAAAACATTCAATTTAAAACGAAGATTCATTCTTGTAACGTATTATATTTACATAGTAATGTTTTGTATACAACAGATATTGTAAGAGATTTCTTTATATTCGAAAGTTATCCGAGAAAAAAAATGTTAATAGTGATATTAGTTCTTGAACGCAGTCGTCTTACGAGATGGTGAACTAAGTAAAATTAATTTATCTTTATATGTTTTGTTTTGTATTATTTTATTTTTGCTACGTAATAAGGAATTGTAAACGAGTACACAAAATCGAATCGAAACTATTCACTTTCCCTCTAACTTCCATTATTCCTAATAGAATTAAATGACAATTTTTGCAAGTAATTCGATAGATAATTAAAATCCCTACTTTTTTCCTGAAATTGAATTGATTCATAAAATACCAGGACCAGTTAAAAAAAAAAAAGAAGAAGGAAATTGGATTTTGTCCAATAAATCCAAACAACAAAATAAAAGTACATTAAATGACAGTCAGTCCTGAATCGTCTTTTTCCTCCGGTCATGGACTTCACTGTTGCCTCTTTGAATCGTTGTTTCAATAACTTTCACAAAGAGATCCTCTGTTCTTGATTTTGTGAGAGTTCAGGTTTATTGGGAAGTGCAGCTCTTTAGCCAAATTCCTACCAGCATCCATTTGATCAAGAATGTGATTGGAAATTGTGTAAGCTCTGAAATTCATTGGATAAGTAAAAAAAAAAAAAAAAAAAAAAAATTTAACGAATAATATTAAATTTGAGATAATCGATTCGAATTTATGAAATTTTTTTATTTATCATCAAGATAAATTAAAACATGTTAATGAAGATTTATTCACACCAATATTTTTAGATTCGCTTTTAACTGAAAGAAATTTTTTCTACAATGCGTCGTAGTTAAGATTTGAATCTTAGATCTCTTAGTTATTTATTAGAGGGTCTGACCATTATATCATTATTTCGGGGGCGGAGATTAATGTATGAAGTATTAGGGAAGAGAGTAGGGTTGTGTGCCTAATGATTAATATATGAAGTATTATTATCATGAGGTTTGAGGATTAAGTCTTGATTAGTAGTCAGATTTTTGTTTTTTTATATATTAATTATTATTTAAATTAGTTAAATTAATTTTTATGATTTATTTTTTTATATTAATTTTGAGATGAATAGATAAAGATACTGAAAGTAAGTATTTTATCTTCTGCGAGAGCAACAAAAGTTTCACTTTATCCCATAAATTTATCCTCTTTTCAGGATATCCTCTAAAATTTCAAGCTTACAAAAGACCTTCTCACTGTTCTATAACTGTAGATCAATAAATATATAATAAGAAAACGATGGATTCAAAATTATTTTTTAAAAAAAAACTAATTCAATTGAGTATGCAGAATATATAGACTAATTCTTTGACTTATTTCATTATAAAGCCAGTACCAAACGGGCGGTCTCATAATCTCGCAATTTTGTTATATTCTTTCTCTAGATGAGTCCGGAATCGTTTTCGAGTCAGCCCACGAATGGGCGAACGGTGGCGCCGGGTCCCACTGCCTAGGAATGCGAGGATATCCAGGCGAGTCGCCCACCACACCTACCTATTTCCTTAATTATTTACAATTATTTTTTTTCCTTTTTTTTAAAATTATTACTTTTTTTAAAAAAAATATTACGTTTACCATGTTTGTTTCCGATTGAAAGAGGATCGTTAGTTCCGCACGTGCCGAGGAGGTTGGCGACGGTTTGGTTGGCGGGAAATAATTACAGGCGCGGGAGTCCAAAATGGCGGCTGCGAGGTTTTTGGCGGGAACTTCGTTTTGCTTCGGACAGTGGTCCGGCAGAGCGACTTGGCTTGGACGCCTCTTTCGGAAATAACACGCGCGTCGGATTCTCCTTCCCTGTATTAATTTTATGAATTGTTGGATTTTTCTTTTAATTCCATGTGTTTTAAATTTCACCTAATTAATTCTGAACATAAATAATTTTTTTAAATTAATCTGTTAAATAAATTTAAAATATAATTTATATATATTTCGAATAAATTTTGTTTTATCTGTGCAAAATGTTTCCACAAAATAATTGTAAGGAGGAAGTGTTTTTTTCCTCCGAGTGAAAGGGTGGCATGGGTTCCTAAATAATTTAAGGCTGCATATTTGTATGCAAGAGCAAAAGGATCAATTAAATAATATCTATTCATCTAATTAGGTTAAGGATGAGAATGAAGACCATATTTAGTAATAAATAAAAAAGTTAACAATGAAGAAAAAAAAACTTTCGCTTATTTCGGAAGAATATTTTTTATAGGTATCTACAACGTTCTACTAAGAAAAAAATATTTATCATAAACTACATTGCATAAAATATTTTGAATTTTTTTTTATATAACCCAAGTGAGTCCTATATAAAATCATATTTTTCTTAAATAACTAACATTTGATTCCTAATCAAGTTTGAAAAAAAAACTAGATAGCAAGATAGTTAATTATAGGAAAATTCAATATCAAATTTTTTAAAAAATAAATAACATTTGATCTCTAAATATATTTTAATAATTATTTTTTAACAAAATCTATCAATTAGTTGAACTTGATGAGGGTATTGATGAATTTAGATCAGACTTCTAGAAACAAACTAGTGGCTTCAAACGTGTATTCTAAAGTGAAATGGTCAGTTTATTTTAATGATTCATACGACCAAAAATGCAAGCATATGCGGGGCATTAACACTATAAAATGTACGGTACAATATATATAGTTTTTGGCCACAAATACACATAAAATTGTCACTAAAAGCCTTCTACGACAAAGTTATGAGAGTCACTACAATCATACCCATAAAATTGTCGCAGTGTTCTTTGAAAGTGTTTTTTTTTTTGAACGGTCAAATTATGAACGAACGCCTAAGCTTGTTGTCCAAGGCGCCAATGGACCATGCATGGTGATATATATCTTCCAAAAGAGAATAAATTTCAGATCTAAAATAAATTCCAGAGAGAGTGATTTGGATTTGGTTTTCTGTCGGGAGATATAAGAAAGGGACAGCCCTTGCAATCCATACCGAAGCTCTTTGAACAGGAATAATATCTCTTATTTTGTTTCAGCCGGTTCACTATCGTCCATCAGTTAGTTACTCGAGACGACTAAATTGGAGGGCATCACATCTTCTTCATATCTAGAATCTAGTGAAGTTCTGGGAGCGGTGGCTTGTGAGGAACGCAATCTCGTGCCACAACAGCCAAAGGGACATGTCTTTGTGGTTATTTGGGCTTTAATAATTCATCCTAAGCAGTCTTTTTCACGACAATCCTGCACTTTAATTTATCTTAACACAGTAACATTTATATGAAAGAAATCAAATATTCAATAAAAATATTTTATATTCATTAAAAATTAATTTTAAAATTTATTAAAATAATCATTTATATCTCCACCATCTGATTAAAGAAGAGACGAATGGTTTCAAAATAAATAAATACACACGGAGTACTACAGAGCATCAAAATAAGTGCCCGCATATAAATGCCCGTGCGCGAGCTACTTGTGCAATGGAGTTTATTTTGACTCCGCGCGCCGCGAGCGGCTGTCGATTAGTAAAACTGGCCAACACACGCACTATTTTCTCTCGTAAGAAACAGAGAGAGAGAGAGAGAGAGGCACCGGCGCACCGCTGCTTTTCTCTCCATTTCTCTCTCTCACCACCTGTCAATTTTCAAAGAGAATCCAATGATCATGACGTCATCTCATATATCATGCCATTCTCATTATATATTATAAAAAGAAAAAGAGAGATTTTTTATTTATTTATTTATTTATTTATCTGATGACGTCTTAACGTAACTTTCTTTAATATAAAGGTTATTTGATGAAAATAATTTGTAATGGTAATTTTGATTTCGATACAATGGAAGGAATTTTTAGATATGCAGGCCCGTAAATAAAAAAGATGGAAAGTAAATACAAAGTTGTAAACCATTTGCTTCAGTCATTCATCCCCCCTCACTATTTCTACTACTCGCTTCCCTTTCCCCCTCTTCTTCATCCGCCTCTCTCTTTTCTTCCCTCCTTTGATCGCCCACTTTGGTTTGGGCTACCTTCCTCTTCTTTTTTTTTGTTTTTGTTTTTCCTTCTTCGATTCTCCATCCCCCACCGCCTCGTGTGCTTCCGCCCGCAGCTTTCTTTCCCGCCGCCTCGAACGCGATCGGAATAGGCGGAAGCGATGGGGAAGTATATGCGGAAGGTCAAGGTCTCAGGCGAGGTCGCCGTCATGGAGGTCACCCACCAGTCCGCCCTCGGCGTCCGCACCCGCGCGAAGGCCCTCGCGGCCGCAGTGGCCAAGGACTCCTCCTGCGATTACCTCGTGCTCCGGAGCCGCCGCCTCGAGAAACCTCTCCCGTCGCTCCCGGCCTGCAAGGACTCCGCCAAGGCCGGCGCTGGCCCCTGTCTGAGAGCGAGTTCGGGATCGGCGGGGACGGGGAGGTGCTCGGCGGATGAGGCGCCGCCGGATGCGGAAGCGTCGTTCGGGGAGAATGTTCTCGAGGCTGAAGCGAGAGATAGGTGGGTTAACTCGGTAAAATTAGGCCTTCTGTTGCTTCTCCTCTGCTTCTTCTTCAAACTCCGTGATTCTGTTTTACAGATATGTGCTTTTACGTCGGCGCTTGGGTCGATCATGTTGCATTATCGCTTATCTTAAAAAAAAAAAAAAAAATTCATGTAGAGGAAGAAACTAACATTTCTACTTATTTTGCTCATTTTATAGTTTATATAAAAGTATGATAGTGATTCTTCCACCATGCTTTTCTCCAGAACTTTTTGTTTCCTTTTACTTTCTTTTGTTCTTTCTGTGTAGATTTTGTTCTTACTGGCCTTTGAGGTTATTCCTTATTCTACAATTATCACAAGAAATTTTCCCTCATGTGCGATGCCGCCTTAACTTGTTGAGAAAACAAAAAAAAAAGATCATTGTTCTTTTTTTTTTTTGTAGCTCCATGACAACTTAGTTCATACTTTTTTCCTATCATCGGTTTTGTTTGCTTTTTACCGCGGTATTGGTGCAGCATTGCCTTTGATTGCGATTCGTTCCCTATGATACTGTATGAATCTCTTGTCTTGGTTCACTTCTTCACTTCCATTTGTTGTTTACTGGAGAACAGTACCGTGTGTGGTACTGTTTGCGGACTATCACCATTTCGACGATTCCTCCGGTTTTATTACTGGTCCATGATGATGAATGGGATTCTCTCTTCTGCGTCGTTTGATTTTTGGTCCCGGGTGGGGTGGGCAAAACTTGGATTTTTTGGTCATTCATGCTCTACATGTAGAGCTTCAGCTGTTGACATGGCTTGTATTCAATGCATTTGACATGTGCTGAAGTTAATGTTCTCATTTGTTTGCATACTTCCGTATCAGCTATTTTTTTTTGTCACCAACCTTTGCAATCCTATTACCGTTCCTTTCTTTTCTTCACTCATCTTCCTTCTTGCTCAAGAAGTGCAGATTCTTTTCCTTTTTCTCGAGCAGTTCATTTCTTGCCCCTAGTGATTCAAGCCGTACAAGTTAGAACCTATGACAGACTCTCTGTTCCAAACACGTGTCCCTCTCTACTTCTGCTGATTTTTCTGAAGTTGAAGTGTTACCATCATGATAGCAAGCTTCAAACAGTGCTGAAGCTGTTCATGTATTAGGTGCCACATGATGAGTTACCAAGTAACCTATCCAGCTTAGTCCTGGGCCATCCTTACAGTTTTAGTCATATCTCGTGGAAAAAAGTTGTCTCCTGTAATTTAAGGGTTACCTTCCCACTCTTTCTGTGTTCTAGTAAATTTTCTAAAATTGACTCATCATATTGTAGGAAATTTTTTGGAGTTCATAGTCTTTTGGTGGGAAGAAAAAACAAATACCATTCGTAGTTTTATATTGTTGTCTCCTAACAATTTGAAGTGTAACAGTTGGCTTTAGGTTTACACAATTTGGCTCTTGTGTTTCATCGTTGTCTCACTGGAGAAACACATTTCCGTAGATGACTGTTTCTGACATAGCAGTTGTTTTCAGGCATGACAGGGAAACTACACCGTGCAGTCTGATTAGAAATCCAGAAGCAATCCAGACTCCATGTTCCACCAATAGACGAACCTATTCTAGAGGAACTAACGGAAGAACTGAAACCTTTCATCAGAACATACCTACTGCTCAAGAGATGGAAGAGTTTTTTTCCAGGGCAGAGCAACTCCAGCGCCAAATATTCGTAGAAAGGTACAACATTTGTGAGGCTCTTCCCTTGTCCAGTTCAGCCTTGTGTTACAAAAATACATATGCTTCTCATGATCCATTGCTGTATTCTTGTTGTCATCTCCAGGTACAACTTCGATCTTGTTGATGATCACCCACTTCCTGGAAGGTACGAATGGGTGAAAATCGACTTCTAATTCACAAATCTGAAGCTAGGCAACCACTTATCCACCTGTGTTTTATTGTTCTTTCTGATGATCGCTGCCCAGAGTTTTCACTGAGGGCAGCGTTGCAGTTTACCATCTGTTATGTTGTAAAAGGTAGAAAGGTCCCAGGGATTAGATGTTAGTTTAATGTTATGTAACGTATAGAGCAGATGAAGCACTCCTATAAAGTGTAGTTTAGCAAGTTTAAGTTCATTGCAACTTGTTCCAACTATGTGACTTTCTCACGAATCACCCTAAACTCTCGCAAATATTACAATTGCAAACTATAAAAGTAAGAAATTTGCATAGAGGCAAACTCAAGTATATCATTTTTGGACCTGTTTCCATGTTGCCGTAGTGGTGATATGATTCATCCTTCTGCTTGCATCACTTCACGAGAATCGTACAGGAGAACTCAAGGAAAAAGTTACTAGAACAATGATGCCAGTACCAAGTTAAAATAACTACAAATTACACCTCTAAAAATCACTAAGCATCAAATCTTTCACAAACAAAATGCCCAAAATATATAATTCAAACTCCAATAATTATGCATTCGATATAAACATAATTCCGACAATAATTGCAGACTTGACAAAAGCATGGTACTGAAAAGCAGGATCACATCCGGTTAGAATTCCAAACTATCTGAAATTTGAACTCTAACTCCATTATAGATTAACACCAACACTCTTAAAGCAAATATGCATCCATAAAACATGGAAAAGTGATCTCAGTTTCATGTCTGCTTATTCCTTACTGTCTACAACATCATACAATTGAGAATAGAAATGCATAAAGCACTGCTTTAAAGTGAAAATACGCCGTTAATATTTTCTGCAACATATTCTGAACAAGGCAATACAGTAGAGTCAACCCAGATCAACTTTCACTGTTTCAACTTGGAAACCATATGCTCAGACTTCTGTTACAATGAAAGAGACAAACATCAGCTAGAATAAATAGATGAAAAGCAAACATTGAAATGAAGTTATTCTCCACAAAAATTACATTTTTTCAGTGAGCTTGTGATGAATGCATCTATCTAAACTAAGATTAGATTTAGGGGCATTGACTATGAAATTTGTGTGGCTCTTAGAAGTTTGATAACCAGTTAGAGACAATAGCATTCCTGGTATATTAAAACACAGAGAAAAAAGATGTAACAGGCTATGCTTCCTCAAAGCGAGAGGATTAGATTCGTCTGCAGTATTCACAAGCAAAGTAGACTAAAAGAAAATGCAAATGCAAGCTTTGAAAACAAAGCAAGCAACTAACCTGCTCAGTATAAGGCAGATACTTGCCATCAAAAGTAACAACCACCCGATCTTTTCCGTCGACGCCCTTTATTTTGTCAACTGAACAGTAGAAATCTATAGCCGACATACTGAAATGTAAAACCAGCCATTAAAATATCAGTTCCCTAGGAGAGAGGAAGAAAAAGGAGAAAATAGCTTGAAGGAAGAGAATGAGAAGAGAGGTGAATGAGAACTATCATGAAGCCAATGCAAGAAGTTATAAGTAATTTTCTATTATAGTAAGATTTCACAAGTCTCAGTAGGTGTGAAGAGGCAATAACTTGCCTCAAAGCTAACATACAATAGGCAAATTAGTGCACACAAGTCTGCTAGAATCCAAGGATTGACTGTGAATCTTCCTCAGCATTTTCAGTTGATAATTATTTCTATAACAGATACGGTAGGTCATTTGTGTTGGTTTTATAAGCATAGACTTCCAGGATAAGTTTGCTTAAGCATTTGAGGCTTTCAGCAATATGGCCACTTGTAGCAAGCTGGTTTTACTTGTTTGCTGAGTGATGAGATACATCCAACGACAGAAAATGATAATACCAGTTAATTAATGGCTCGTGACCTCAGTAGTATACAATTATTGATCCTCTCACCCAGCCTGATAATAAGTTTTCTTTACGACCAGTTTTTTGAATTCAACCCGATTACTTGGCAGACAATACAAACCACATCGTTAACCTCGGGCCTGATTTAATATTACGAGATTTATTCAAGGTCAGTAGCCCCTCAAGTAGGAATGCCCTAATTGTACACACAATCTACATAAGGCCATTCAAGGTCATTAGGACATTCAAGTCACAAAGGAAACAGTTTCAACAATATAACACAAGATAGGCTTCAGATTCACTTACATGCCATCGCCAAATTCTTCATTAATGATCTCTTTGATGCTTTCTCCAAAATGCATAACTGCTTCATTTAATCTAATAAATTAAAAAATAATGGGCAGTGTCAATACACAATTCTAAAATGGCATAAATTAATATTGGAAAATGAAATGGGAATGAATAATGATAAAGAAAACAAAGGTTCCATACAATTAGCATATCTAGAGACTAAAATTCCCTATTCAAAAACCTTTCAGTTTCCAATTTTATACCAAACAACCAGTAATTTTATATCCTTCAAAAATAAATGAAAGAATAACACCGAGATAGATTAATCAAATCCCAAGACATTCCTTGTACATGCAATTCAGTGAAATTTCTCTGGAGAAACTAAATCATAGAAACCTCATATAATATATCCTATACAAATTCTCTATACCACAGAGTGTCTACTACGCTTGACAGAGACAGCAGGTAAGGCAGGTCAGGTATGCAAAATTTCACTTACTATTTGAATTGGATCCCTTTTAATACTTGGACTAATAGGTTCATGCAGGACCTAAATATGTCTATGGTATCAAAATATTATATAAGTATACTAATGAGTAAGTTTGTAAACCACATCGCACATATAGAAGCTCAATGAATAAGTATAAATTTGATTTATATTATACTAAATTCGAACCAATATAATGCATGCAAATATCTGAATAGTAAGACTCAAATGAACAATTTAGTATAGATGAGAGCTGAGTTTAACATAAATAGGTCTAACATCACAAGTATCCAATTAATGTATACTTAATTGTTGGAGATCTAGTCAAAATGAGCCGGGGCATTTGAAGCAGTTAATAAAAGTCAAGATGTAAGAAAAAAGCAAATATCTCAACTTCGAGCAAAGGCACAAGGTGATGGTCAAGTGTGCCTTCACTCTCCTTTTTTTCTTCCAAGATGTACTCTTGCAAGAAGATAATGCACCAACTCCAAAAAAAAGAAAAAAAAAAAGGGAAAGCCTTCAAAATCATCATATATTGGGGTTTGTTACTCACTGACTCATGCATTTTGATGCATAATTACACAAATACTCTCATTTAGCACGTAAGAAAAAGGTTTCATCATATTGACGATGCAGTGGACCAACTTTTGAACAACATGAAACCACCTAATTGGTGTATAATAGTTCCCAACAGATGATAACTAAACATGGTGATTTTGAATCACCATTCCGACAATAGAGGGCAATGCTTTAAAAAGCAGCCTAGATGATTGCCTAGGCAGTGTCAACCAGTTTCCATTCGCCTAGGTGAAAGGTGATTCACATTGAGCATACCATTTAAAAGGCGGTCCATGCAGTTTGCCTAGGTGATCCAAGCGGTTTGGTGGGAAAAGATTGGAATTTTTTTTTGTTTGGTTCACTTACTAAACCTTCACCTGAACACTCATTGGTCTTCTCCCAAGTTCTTTAAAGTGTGCTTGTCTTCCTTTATTCCACACAATGCCAAACTTCTGCCTATGATTTTGGCTATCTTTGGGTTGCGATTTCCCCTCTTCTCTTCTGTAGGTGTGTTTCTTAGTTTGCCTCTTTGTTTTCCTCTATATTTTTAGTTGATTTTCAATTATATTTTCATGGTTCTTCTCATTTCAACATGGCCTATTTTTTCTTTTATTCGACTAAATTATTCTTTTCATAGTTACTTGAGTTATTCCATCCATTGCATTTCTATAAATCCTTCAAGTTGTTCATTGTGACCTAGTTCTCCTTTTATGTTAAAGCTGAGATGCCCATGAAAATCTTAACTAGTGTATTATAAATTTCTGGAATTTTGTTGCTAAATACGCCAAGTGCAGAATTTTTTTTTATCAAAATTAGTTGACTTGTAGACTAATAGAATTAGGGATTTGGTCGACCATCTGCACCCGCCTAGCACCAGCCAGCTGGCCGACTGTCTATGCTCTAGAACCATCCTTTAATATTGCTAGAGGGTTAGTAGGAGTGTTAAGTAATATGAGCTAGTGTTTTAGTTCAAAAGGTTGATGGTCCAAAATAGACCATGTTTGAAAGAAAACTACACCAAGTATTTCTAGGAGTGCCAACTAGAGCTTTGAAGTGCTTTTGAATTCAGAAGTTCTAAGAATCACATCGATTGACAAAAACATGTCATTTTGGAGAGAAAAAACTCACTATAATAATTCTAGAAGTGTCCATTAGAGTTATCGAGAGTGAATAGTCTGCAGATAAATTAAGATGAGTTCAAAAGCCCAAAACTCGAAGAGTGTAAATTTTTGATATTTTGAAAGTAGCAGGGTGGCATAGTTTTGCATATTCTTAATTGTGCGCATTTGGGAAATTTACCAAAGGAAATATAGGCTGGATGATGCACCATGAGACGAGATGTGAGCTGATACCATCCATTTGGTGGGAAAAAAAAAGGATTTGGATTGAAAAACAGAGAGATGAAGATCTACCGATCTAAGACATCAGAAAGGCACTATTTATTTTCTAAGATAAGTATACTCCTCCCTGGAATAAAGCCCTTTTTTAGCAGGATAAAAAAAGCATCCGATGCTGATCGATGGAATATCATCAAGAAAAAATAAAGGTAAAATCAAGGTTCCAATAGAGGAGGAGCAATCAGCAAAAGATACCGACCGATAGATGGCGGGCTCCTGGACAAGGTCAGGTCGAAAGGACCGGAAGGGCGGTTCCATCATCTCCCGGATGAGCTCCTCAGAAAGCGCAGGGACGGCGGCACGGAGGGCGTCGATGGTTCCAGGCCTGAGTTGGGCCTGACGACGGAACAGCTGGGCAACATACACATTGGTGAGGCCCGTCTCCGCCGCTATCTCCGAGTAACTCTTCCCCGAGTGTCTCTTCGCCAACAGAAGCCTCTCCGCCACTGCCTTCGGCACCGCGGTTCCGTTGGTCTCCTCCATCTCTCCCTTCGTCGCCGGCGAATTTGTTAGGTTACTTGGAGATAGTTTTTTCGGATTTTATAGTTTTAATTGGACTCGGGAAGACGCCACGTAGCGCAATGGTCTTCCGCCGCCGGATGGTGGAGATCGACAAGTTGATTGCAAGAACTGCCATTATTTGTGGCAGAAATAATTGTGAGGGAATTTTGGGAAAACAATAACATAATTTTTAAAATATTTTTTCCAAAAAAAAATGAACAATAGAAATTTGGGCCTAAGAAATCCATGGCCTAGAACGGGCTTCAAAAGAGTACCGAACCGGGCCAAACATGGGCCTAAAAGACCTTCTCAGCCCATGTAGCGAAAAGGACAAGCCCAAGCTGCCCCGCAAAACTCAACAACTCCCCCTAATCTTCGAACGAAACGAAGAGATTACCCGCGCGCGCGAATGCAAACGAAACTGAAAAGACTCCCGCGCGCTTCCTCCGGGCAAATGCGGCAAGGGTTCATTGGGATTTATCTCACCTCTCGTCGCGGCGTTAAATAGAATGACGCCTTCCTCAAGCTCACCGATACCTATCTCGTCCCAAATCCCCACTATCAACGACAGGGAAGAAGCAAGGAACAGGGCGGGAGAGATGGAGGATTTGGGAGCTTTCAGGCGATTTGCAAACCCTTTACTTTTCAATCTCCAGAAGTTGGAGTTGGAGCTGACTTGCGCCATATGGTATTTCGTTTATCTTCTTGATTCAATCCCCTCTTTTGTGGCTCACAATAAAGATCTAAGTTGATTTTCCACGCATGATAAAGAAGGCTTTTTGATATATGATGGTTTCATGAAACTAGCAGCAGAAAGTTTTAAATTTTAGTAAAGTTCCTCGTTTTTCTCTGTTTCTCGGTTCATGTACGAAGAGTTAGTCTGCTATGCATCAAACAGCGTGTGCTTAAGCTTGCTGCAGGAGCAACTATCATTCTATAGATGTGTCGTAAGATTAGGGCATGCTGAATTTTTGATGTCACATCTAACTTCAAATTTCTTTAATATATTTTTTTTTTCTGAACAAAATTTCCCTTTGATAACTCATGTTAGTGAACAAATTTATATGCCACATAATTTTTAGAACTTATCAAACTATATGTGTACTGCCAAAAAAAGTTTCATGCTTGATTTATCATTACTCTATCTTTGCAACTTATGATGTTATCTCTCGCCTAATAGAGTTCTTCTTGTTTTGTAATGACACAAAATTCCATCAGCTGCATGTTGAGGATAGATATCTCGAATTAATTCTTTCAAAATTCAAAGAGAAGCTCTTAAATCTGCTTGTCGGCGTTGTTGAGTTTTATAGTGTTCTAATCTATTGCCTCCCAACCAACTATGACAGCTTAAGACTGCTCAGAATGCCAATGTTGTTACCATGTAACCATATGTACTGCAGGTTTGTGCTTCTTCGCCACTATAACTGATTATACATGATTAGTTTTTGCATGTAACACATTTTTTGTTTGGTCGTCTCCAGATCTTGTATTACTACTACCACAAGAAATACACAATACTGTGCTGTGTGTAAAGCACCTTTTTCTGAACAAGGTATATTCATATCAAATATAGATTCATTGATCCAGGGTTATTATTCTCATGTCTAAATAAATGGTGCAGACTTAAGGGCTGCAGTCCATATTGAAGCGATTGCACATATTTGCAAAAACATGACTTCTACAGTTAATGCTGTTGTGAATCAAGGTCCGCAAGTTGCTATTTATGGTACCATCAGAGCTCCATTTCCTTATGTTGAATTTTATCAATTTACTACTTTGAATAAATAATAAATTTGCAACTTTGACTGATATGTTACTAGACACAAAGAAACATTCAGATGTAAGGCCAGATTCTGGCAACAATAACTTGGCAGAAAGATTTGAACAACTTACAGATATCATAGATAAGCAGAGGCCATTTCATGTAAAGAACAATGCAACATTGTTTGGATATATGAATCCATTAGAAAACAAGCCTGAGGGAAAACCACATGAACACAAGCTGAATGCAGGTGAGAAAGTCATCGAAGAAGTTGAGATCAATAAGTTCCTTGCACCAGGGGATACATTCAGTCCTCAATCCTCTGGCTGCCATAAATATTCAGATAATGACAGCTATGATGGACGAAGTGAACCAGTAAGTTCCATCCGCGAAAGAGAATCCTCATTTCTAGTATTTCAGAATTTGGTAACTTATTTTTCTATGGAATTTCTTATTGTGCAACTTCTTAGTTAACCTACAAGTTAATTGTTCCCAGACCACTGGACAATTGCCTGCCACAGAGTCATTCAAGAGAGCTGCAGATAATGAAACCTGCCTAATGGAAAATGGCTTTTTGGTCGAGTCAAAAAAACAGAAATTAAACAAGGATAATGGTAAGTAGTACTATGTATGATTTTGAATCATTTTAGTCAATTGTATGGATCTTACCACTTGTTATTTGCTTAATGCAGATCATATGCACGAAAAACTGATAAATTGTGCATTTTGCCACACTTCAATAGCCACCGAGGTATATTAATTTTGAATCACTAATTGTCTTCAGTTGGCTCTACTTATAACATTTAACAAACCTCTTATTAATTAATGGAATATTTTCAGGGATCTGGACCAATGTTACATTATCTTAATGGAGAACCAATGACAGACGAGCAAGCGTCACAACCCAATGTCTTGCATGTCCATCAAAAATGTATAGAATGGTAAAGTCACAGCCTCCTCCTGGATGTTTTAATGTCATGCACATTGTTGTCACTAGCTCAGACGCTATTCCTTGCGTTTATCTGTATGTATATCTATGATGTTGATGGGCAATGGCGTATTATTGAAAAAACATTGTTTGTGATAATCTATTCATTATGAAGTTTTCATGTCCCTATGGGCTCAATATTTCTTCTAATACACCCATGCTAACCACTAATCCAGGGCACCGCAAGTTTATTTTGTCGATGAGAGTGCTATGAATTTGGAGGCCGAGCTGTCACGCGCATCAAAGATCAAATGCAGTCACTGTGGCTTAAAAGGAGCTGCGCTCGGGTGCTACAACAAGAGTTGCAGAAGAAGTTATCACGTCCCTTGTGCTGATGCGCTCTCAGACTGCAGATGGGACTATGTAAGCTAATGCTTTGTTCTAAAACCAATGAGCCTCATTTTTTGATTTCTTACCTGCAATTGAGGAACGTTAATCATCTTAAATCTACTTTCTTGTGCCAGGAGAAATTTCTTTTGCTTTGTCCAATGCACTCTTCGCATAGACTTCCATGCGATAGATCCACTAACAAGAAAAAGACATCAGCAAACTCCACATTGTATGATTTCTCTTTCTCAATATTTGAGCTGCTTACATAGACTGGGAATTAATTCCTTTTGATTTTTTGGGTGTTTTGTTAGATGCCACTCCAATCCGATGGATCATCCCCCGTGCACAAAGCATTTTGTAGAAGCTTGGACTGCATCTCCATGTGTAACAAGAGAATGGATACTTTGTGGATCTGCCTTGTCCAGGGAGGAGAAGGTAATCATGTTGATGCCTTAGAAAGCAAACATTCTATTTATTTCAACTGTCTACCATCGTCAAGCCTTTCTTTGTTTGATGCTTGAGCAATTCTCACAGAACATGCTGAATGAATTTGTGACCTTATCCGGAGCTTCTACAACCAGCGTATGGAACTCGAGCATAACACACGTGATCGCTGCCACGGATGAGCATGGTGCTTGCAGCAGAACGCTCAAAGTTCTAATGGCCATCTTGGGTGGGAAGTGGATTCTACGTGTTGACTGTAAGTACCTTCGCCCTCATGCTATCCTTTTTTTCTTTCTTTGCATTTTCCTTGATGTCATGAACTTATCACTTTCAGGGCTTAAGGCCTGCATGGAGGCTGGCCATCCGGTGGCGGAGGAACCTTATGAAATCACCCACGACATTCATGGATCATTCGATGGACCAAGAAATGGGCGACTAAGAGCTTCTCAAAAGGTATACACATTTCTTGCTTCGTTATTACTCTTTATCTATTCCATTTCAGTGTCCACAGGAAGCTGATTATTTGTCTCTGATCTTACTATTCTGTTGCAGGCACCAAAACTGTTTTCAAGTCTGTCCTTTTATTTTAATGGTTATTTTATGCCAAACTACAAGAAATATCTCGAGACTTTGATTTCTGCTGCCGGTGGAAGATTTCTGGAGCGAAGTGAGGTTGTGCCAACAACTTTGATAGTTTATAGTGCAGAGCCTCCACAAGGAAGCGACCCAAATGACCTGAATGGGGTGATCAAGAAGAGAAAAGAAGAGGCTGAGAGTTTTGCAGCCAATACTTCTTCTCGGGTGATTCCACACACGTGGCTTTTGGACGCCATTGCTTCCTGCAATCTGCCACAAATTGTGTGATTGGTTTCAGGTAGAGCCACCAGTGAAATCTGTAGATGAAAACTGATGAGGATTTCCTTTGCAGCTTGAGGCGATCCGAATGTTCTCGAGCATGAAATTGTAGCGGAGTTTCTTGTATTGTATTTATGTATGCGTCTCAGGACATATGTGTTTGAATGTATTTTACCAGTTTTACTTGTTTTTTTTTAATTATCATGATTGTTACTTATTTTATTTCATTTTTTTTTACTTTATTATTTTCTCATTTAAAATTATTTTTAATTTATGGTGTTCCGGAGGGATGGTCAATTTTCCTACGGAATGTTTTTTGGTTGACTCAGTGCTATTGGATTTGGATATACAGCCACACGAATCGGGTTGCTTCTGGTCAGATTTGTTATCCTGGAGTTTGAACATAGATTTCCACTGCAAGTAACTAGAAACGAACTCAGATCGACAGTTAGAAGGATGGCTAAGTGAGATTCGGCTCGGTCCCTTCGAGGCTAAGTCAGAAACAAAATGGAGAAGGTAGACAATGGACAAAAAATAGAAGAATCGGAGTGTGTTTGTTTAAGAGAGCATACCTTTTCCGTTGGAAGGATTATCTTACAGGAGAAGAAATTATTTTTGAAATCAAAAGGACATTTATTTATTTACGAATCATTAAATTTTTGTTTTATTAACAAAAGGGCATCCTACCCTTTTATACATTTAATTTTTTTGTCCTCTGATATAGATATTATTTTTGATATATACATGCATTCGACACGTGCATTTTAATCTAAATCAGTGCATTATAATAACTACAAACTCACAATTGATATCAATTGTAATAACTACGAATCCGTAGCTGCTATACAATTATAGCAATTACGGTTTCATAGCTGCTACAATTGTGCAACATCTCAATTGTAACAGTTATGAAATCGTAACTACTATCAATACAAGGTCAACTTTAAGAGGTTATAAGTTTTCGAGTTGAATCATGAAACATATCATATATCAAATCGAAATTCACTTAGAGATCTTCAATTTAATATATTGTGCGTCTCGTGATTCAATTTGAGTCAAAAATTATGATTTCTCAAAGTTTACCTAATATATACATTGTAGCAGTTACGAAACTATAGCTGCTACAACTACAAGTTATAATTTTGAAAGGCCATAACTTTTGATTCAGATTGAATCACTGGACGCAAAATATATCAAATTGAACATCTCTAAATGAGCTTTGATTTAATGTATTGTGCGTTTCATGATTTAATTGGAATAAAAAGGTATGATCTTCTAAAGTTGAACTTGTAGTTGTAGCAACTACGAAATTGTAGCTACTACAATGTGTATGCTGGGTAAATTTTGAGAGATCATAACTTTCGACTAGGGTTGAACCA